>JAAAKG020149642.1:0-17236 GCA_010014905.2 Druon quercuslanigerum
TGGTTTTTGATTTTGATTTAAAATTCGTCTTTTTTGGTAGTAAAGTAATCTTATACGAAAATGTATGTTTTTGAGTTGAAAATTTAACTTTTTGGTTCAGAATTCTTGAATTTTGTGAAAAAATCGTTTTTTTTTCTAGAAAATTAATCTTTTTGATTGAAAATTCACGTTTTTGGTTAAAAATTCAACTTTTTGATTGTGAATTTTTAAATTTTATTGAAAATTCATTTTTTTTGTAGTAAATTAATCTTGTTTGAAAGTTCAACTTTTTGGTTCGAAATTCATTTTTTGCGGCAGAAAATTAATCTTTTTGATTGAAAATTCACATTTTTGTTTAAAAATTCATCTTTTTGTTCAAAATTTCAACTTTTTAAAATTTGTTTTTGTAGTAAATTAATCTTTTTGTTTAAAAATTAAACTTTTTGGTTGTGAATTTTTAAATTTTATTAAAAATTCTCTTTTTTTTGTAGTAAAATAATCTTGTTTGAAAATTCAACTTTTTTATTCGAAATTCTTGAAATTTGTGAAAAATTGTGTATTTTTCGGTAGAAAATTAATCTTTTTGTTTAAAAATTCAACTTTTTGATTGTGAATTTTTTAATTTTATTGAAAATTCGTTTTCTTTTGTAGTAAAATAATCTTGTTTGAAAGTTCAACTTTTTGGTTCGAAATTCATTTTTTCGGCAGAAAATTAATCTTTGATTGAAAATTCACATTTTTGGTTAAAAATTCATCTTTTTGTTCAAAATTTCAACTTTTTATAATTTGTTTTTGTAGTAAATTAATCTTTTTGTTTAAAAATTAAACTTTTTGGTTGTGAATTCTTAAATTTGATTAAAAATTCGTTTTTTGTTGGTAGTAAAATAATCTTGTTTGAAAATTTATTTTTTTTTAGTTGAAAATTAAACTTTTTGGTTCGGAATTCTTGATTTTTGTGAAAAATTATTTTTTTTCGGTAGAAAATTATTTTTGTTTTGTTTAAACATTCATCTTTTTTAGTTGAAATATTAAATATCTCGTTTTTCGTTGAGAATACACCCTTACTGATTGAAAATTTAACTACTTAGTTGGAAATTGAACTAATTTGTTGACAAATTAATTTATTTGTTTGATGATTCAACATTTTATATGACAAACTTTTTTTTTAACATTCAATTATTTTGTTAAAAATTGTGTTTTCCAGATGAAATATTATTATTTTAATTAAAAATTTAACTCGTACATGTCTGGTTCAAAATTTATCTTCTTAAGTTGAAAAATTAAAGATTTGGCTTAAAATTCCAGTATTTTATAGAAAAATCGAATTTTTTGGAGAATATTTAAGCTTCTTGGTGACTTATTCCTCCTTTTTTTTTAAATTACTTTCAAAATTCAAATATTTATTTGTAAATTCATACACTTTGTTAAAAAAAATCGTCTATTTTGTTGGAAAATTCATCTTATTGGTTGGAAATTAGTTTTTTCATAATTAGAATACATTTTTTTAAACTGAAAATGTAATTGTATCATTTTTTTGTCGAAAAATTTTTTGTAGAAAATTCATCATTTGTTTTGAAAATTTCACTATTTTATCAAACATTCATTTTTTTTGTTGAAATTTTTCGCTGTGAATAAAAATTAATTTCTTAGGCTGAAAATATGTTTCTTTTTAGTTCAAAATTAATTTATATTTTTAGTTAAATATGAATTAATTTAGTTAAAAACTCGTTTTTTGTTTGAAAATTACTTTTCTAACTTCAAATTTTATATTCTAGCTTTGTTTGTAAATTTATCTCTTATAGTTGAAAATTCATATATTTTATTTAAAAATTTAAACTGTATCTTTTTTGGTAGAAAATTCATCTTTTCGGTTTAAAATTGAATTATACTGTGGAGATTATTTTTTTTTGAAAAATGATTCTTTAAATGAAAATTTAAATTTTCTTTTTTCGGTTAAAAAAAATTTTGTATGAAAAAAAACTATTTTGTTTTCATTTTTCATCCAGAAAGATGTCTTTTTTACCATGAAAGATGAATTTTTAACAAAATAATTTATTTCTCAACCAAAAAGTAGAAGTTTAACAAACAAGAATAATTTTTTACGCAAAAAGACCACTTTTAAACAGAAGACATGATTTTTCTACCAAATAGTTGAATTTTAAAGTAATTCAACACGCATATGAAATAAACTCTAATAAAATAAATAACTGAACAAAAAACAAAATAATTTTTTAAGAAAATCGATAAATTTTCAAAAAGACGAATTTTTAACAATATTTTTTAATCTTATAGCCAAAAAGTTTAATCATCTACAAAGAATTGGAATTTTCAACCAAAAAGTATGATTTTTCAACCAAAAACGTTAATTTTTAATCAATTGGTTTAATTTCTAAATATTGTTGAATTTTCAAGCCAAAAATATAAATTTTCTACAAGACAGTAAAATTTTTCACGGAAAGTGCTCTTAAAACCCAATAATTGAATTTTTAATAAAAAATTAGTTTTTTTTTACAAAATAATTCAATTTTTAGTAAAATAATCGAGTTTGCAACCCAAAAAGATGAATTCTAAAACGAAGCATGTTACAGTTGATATTTCAAACAAACTATTGCATTTCTAATTTTTTAAAAATGAATTTTTAACAAAGTAGTTGATATTTTTATGTAAGGGATTACTTTTTAACCATATAATTGAATTTCAACAAAATAATTAAATTTTTGATAAACAAATAAAATTTGTAACCAAAAGAAAACTTTTTGCTAATCTTTTCGTTTAAAACTTCAAGTTTTTGGATGAAAATTTTTGAATTTGATTGAAAATTCGTATTTTTTGGTAGTGAAATAATCTTTGTTTTTCGGTAGAAAATTAAAAAAAAGTATTTGTTTCTTAGAAATTCAACTTTTTTGATAGTAAAATAAACTTTTTGTTAAAAAATTCATCTTTTTAGTTAAAAATTCATTTTTTTGATTCAGAATTCTTGAATTCTATTTAAAAAATTAATTTTTTGTTTGTAAATTAATCTTTTTGTTTAATAATTCAACATTGTGTTGGAGAATTCTTGAATCCTATTGAAAATTCGTTGTTTTTGTGTAGTAAATTAATCTTTTTGTTTAAAAATTCAACTTTTAGTTGTAAATTCTTAAATTCTATTAAAAATTCGTTGTATTTTTTGTAGTAAATTAATCTTTTTGTTTAAAAGTTCAACTTTTTTACTCGAAAATTCAACTTTTTAGATGAGAATTTTTGAATTTTATTGAACATTCGTCTTTTTTGGTAGTAAAATAATCTTGTTTGAAAATTCATATTTTTTAGTTGAAAATTCAACTTATTGGTTCGGAAATCCTGAATTTTTTGAAAAATTCTTTTTTTTCGGTAAAAAATTAATCTTTTTGATTGAAAATTCACGTTTTTCGTTAAAAATTCATCTTTTTGGATTTGGATTTTAAAATTCATCTCAAATAATAGCATTTTTAACCAAAAGAAAACTTTGTGAACTGATATAAAACAACCCAATAAGAAAATCCATTAATTTCTGGTTGTAAAGTCTGTTCTATTTTTCTTTCGGAATTTATCTGTTTTATTTGTCGCTTCCATTATTTGGTTGACAATTAAATTTTATTGTTAAAAATATAACTATTTTCTTAAAAATGCATATTTTTTAGTCAAAAATTCAAATACTCGGTTGAAACTACAATTAATTTGTTAAAAATTATTTGTTGCTATTCAAAATTCATCTGGTTGGTTGAAAATTTAACTATTTCGATGAAAATTCATTTTTTTAAATTTAAGATTCATTTTTTAAGCTAATATGTAACTATTCCACATTTCGTTTAAAATTCAGTTGCATTTTTTTTTTCTTTCTCGGTTCAAAATTCGTTTTTTTCAAAACTTAACTCTTTTGGCGGAGGATTCAGCTTTTTTGTTTAAAATTGGTCTTTTTGGTTGAGTTCAACTGTTTGATTTCATATTAAAATTTTTTGTTGACTATATAAACTACGTATTATATTTTTTATTGAGAATTAATCATTTTTTGTTAGAAAATTAATTTATTTTGTTAAAAATTTGAATTTTTGACAGAAAGTTCAACTATTAAGTTTATATTATTATTTATTTATTATTATTTTTATTTATTTATTATTTCTTTATCAAGTATGTTTATTTACTATTATTATATTTTATTTTTTTTCTTGTTTCAAAATCTGAATATTTTTGTTGAAAAGTGCTCTGTTTATTTGAAAATTAATGTTTTTAAGTAAATAAGTTATCTTTTCTGTTCAGAAAATTAAACTGTTCGGTTGAACTAATTCGTTAAAAGTTCATTTTTTGTTGTTAAAGATTCATAATCTTAGTTGAAAATTTATTTCTTTATTTGAAAATTGTTTTTTCTTGAAACTTTTATTGAAAGTTCGTCTGTTGCTTTGAAAATAGTAAAATAATTATTTATTTGTTTAAATATTAACATTTTTTATTAAACACTAATATGTCCTGTATAAAAATTCATATGTATTATGTTAAAAACTGAACTATTTTCGTAAAAATTCCAATTCTTTTTTTGCAGAAAATACGTATTTTGTTGAAAATTCGTCTTTTTTGGTAAAAAAATTAATCTCCTTTTTTCAAAGATAATTTTTTGTTTTGAAATCAACTATTTTGTTAAAGACTCATCTTTTTTGGTTCGAATTAACTGGTAGAAATTAATTTTTTTCGTGGTTAAAATTTAATGTTTTAAAATATATAATGTACTATCTCCAAATAATTCCTTACCGATTTCAAAAACAATTTTTTATTTGATTTCAATCAGGAGAAATGCACTTGTCTGTTGATAATGCCAAATTAATTAAAATTCTAAAAAAAAGATGTCTGATGAACAATTAATCGAGGGTTACTGACAACTAAAGTAAAAAAAGAGCGCCTAATAATCAGTTGTCTGATGCAAGTCCAAAGTAAGTTATACAAATTATTTAAAAAATTTTAAATATAAATTTCACATTTATTTCCATAAAAAATGTATTTTTTTCTTAATATTAATGTTGCAGGAAAATTCAGATAGCAGAAAAAACGGGCTGTGAAGAAATAATTAAGTGCAATGAAAAAAGTGGTAATGACATTAGTATAAATATTTTGATACTAGTTTTTTTAAAATAAAAATCTGTTATTTGAATCAAAAGACTATTCTTAATTTTGATCTGTGAATTAATTTTGTTATGATTTAAAATAATATAATATTGTTTTTAGAACTTTTTTTAGTTTAAAAGAAAAATATTATAAGGATTATTAAACCAATTTTTTTATATAAAAAATGTAACGAAATTTTAAAAAGGGCATTCTGGTAATTAAGTGAATGTCTGGAAAAAATTAAAGAAGTTCAACATTTTTATTAAAAATTCAGTCTTTTTGATCGGAAATTCAACTGCTTTGTTGAAAATTCGTCTTTTTAGATTCAAAATTCAATTATTTTGGTAATACAATTCAACTTTTCGGTTGAAAATGAACATTTTTGTTGAAAACGCGTGTTTCTGGTGTGAAAATTTAAATGGTTTGTAGAAAATTCATTTGTTGGCATGCAAATTCAAAATTTTAGATGAATTTTTTTCCTCTGTTGATTGAAAAATCTTTCCTGGTTGGAAAATCAATTATTTTTTTGAAATATCGTCCTTTTTGGGAAAGTTCAAATGTTTTTAGATTCATATGCAAATTTAAAAGGATGCTTTGTTTGTAAAAATTCAATTTTGAACAAAATTTAATTTTAAAAATCGGGGAAAAAATCCAAAATATTTTAAGGCAATTCTTTAAATTTTCAAAGATATTTCAAATTTTTTTATAAAAATTCCGGCCAGATAAAATGATATTTAGGAATCTTAGAAGTGTGGATGTGATTAACAATATTTTTAAATTTTTATTTTAAAAACAACGAATTTTCAAGAAATAATCACAATTCCTTTAAAAAAAGGAATAAGATAATTAAATTTGTAATTACAAATATTAATTTTCTACCAAAAAATAATTAATTATAATTATTATATATATAGTTAAATTTTAAACAAAAATAAATAAAAAGACTAATTTTCGACACAAATTTTCATTTCCATTATTTTTAGTTGCGGTTTACTAAAGTAATTATTGAAAATTTAATTAATAGTCTTTGAAATCAATTTTAGAATAAAAAAACTTGCAGGTCATCTATTTTTTTAAATAAAATGAATAATAATTTATTTATTCGGCTTTTTTGAGGAAAATGAAAAAAATTCTTAAGATTTTACGATTTACGGGAATTTTGAAATTAAATTTTGGTTCCAAAAATTATATTTAAAATAAGCCTTACAAATATTTGAAAATATTTTTAAGATTTCAAGATTTTCAAACAAAATTTAGCAATTTCGCTGCATTCTCAGAATTTAAAAAAAATTGAGTAACTTTAAGAGATATTTAAAATGCTGAAAGGATCCAAAAATAATTTTAAACTTGAAAAGATTTCAAAAAGATTAAAAAAAAGTTAAGATTTTTAAGGATTGCAAACAATAAATTTCGAGAGTTTTCCAGAATTTTGAATGGTTTCAAGTGAATATTCTTAAGATCCATAGTATTTATTGTTTTTAAAAATGAAGTTTTAGAGTAAATTAAAAAAAAAAATTAAATGATTTAAAAATATTCTTTTAAACGCAAAGAAATAAGTTAGGAATACGTTATAAGAATAGTTACATTTTCAACCTACGACAAACATTTTTAATTAAAATGAATTTTTAGCTAAAAATGTTAAATTTTCAGCAAAAAAAAACACTAACTTTCAATAAAATTTTTTTATTTTCCGCCATTATGCTTGAAACCTTTTAAAATTCTTAAAAAGGTTCCAATATTTTCTTTAAAAATCTTTAAAAATCCATGTTTTCGTTTATTTTTTTTCAATTTAACTTTAAATAACTGTCAAATAAAATAAAATTGTTAATTTAAAAATTTAATTTAAATTTTTTTCTTTTGTTTATTAATTATTCTAGATTAAAAATATATAAAGTTTCAGGCGAGGGAAAATGGAAAATTGGCTAGGAAAAATTAGCGACTTTTAAAATTTTCGTTTGAGAATTCAACTGTTTCGTTGCAAATTCGTCTTTTTGCATTCAAAATTCGATTATCTTCGTTGAAAATTTATTTTTTATTTAGACCTCATATTTTAATTTAGAAAAGTAGACTAAATTATTTTTTAAAAGAAAATTTAACTATTTTTTTTTAATTGTCTTTTTAATTTAAAAAGTAAAAAAAAGTAAAAATGGCATCTTTATTTTGATAAAAATGAACTGATTGGTTTCAAATTCAACATTTTTGTTAAAAAGACCTTTTTTTCAATTTAAATTTAAATTTTTATGTTGAAAATTTATATTTTTTTGCATTGCAAATTCAAGTATCTTTGTAGAAAATTTACTTCTTACTTAAAACTCATATTTTGATTTTGAAAAGTGAGAGTAAAATGTTTTATGGATGCAAATGCGATTATCTTTTTAAAAATTTGTGTTTTGAATTTAAAAATTCAACAGCTTTGTTAAAAAATGATCCGTTTTAGTTGAAAATTCAACTTTTTTCTTGAAAATTTAACTATTTGCTAGAAAATTGTCTTGTTTGAAATTCATATTTTGGATTTCAAAAGTCAATGGAAATATTTTTTGGGTAAAAATTTAACTTAAATTTTCATATATTTTAGCAGAAATTTTATCTTTCTTGTTTAAAAACGAAAATGGTTAAAAAATTAATCTTCTTTGGCTCAAGGATTTATATATTTTGTTTGAAAAATTTGATTGAACCACTTTCTCAAGAAAACAGTTTTTTACTGAAAATTCATATTTTTGGGTTGAAATATCAACTGTTACACTTTTTTTTTGTACACAATTCACCTTCTAGATTAAAAATTCAATTATTTGGTAGAAAATTCAAATATTTTGTTAAAAAGTCATCTTTTATTACACAAAATACATTTTTTGTTGAAAATAAATAAATAAAATTGAAAACTTTGAATTTGTATTTGAAACCTGTTTTAAAAATATTACAAAAATAAAATTCTGGTATTTGAATTTTAATGTTCGCGCGAATATTTGAACTCGGGACTCGGGAGTGCCTGGCTACCGATAAAGTAGAAAGCTTTATTACCAATACCGACTTTGAAGAAGTCTGGTTAATTTTCGAAACGAGTTTTCTGCTCTGTTACTTCATTAGTTCGTGATTTAAAACAGCAATAAAGCTATTGCTTTTTCATTGATTACAATTAATTATTTGCAATTATTTGTCAGTTAGGAACATTGATTTTTCGCAGATTATTTTGCATTGTGTTATTTTTGAATATAACAATTCAAAAAATTAACAGTTTCCCTCTTTGGATAGTTTGTAAGTAATTTTTGGAGCTGTTTGTGTGTACTTTTTATGCCAATTATTATTTTCCAATGTTTTTATATAGTTTTTATATTATAATGTTGATAAAAAAATTCCAACTAACACAATTTTTGAATAACTACGATTCCCTTGACGCTCGTTTTTGAAGAAGGCTTTTTACTTACAGATCAAAATGTCCGAAAATTTTCAAATTTGAGTACCCTTTTTTTCAATGAAACCTTCTGAAAATTCGGTACGATTTGTGTTTTGGAATTTTTCTAGTAAATTTAGTTAATTTTTTATTAAACAACAAACTAGAATTTTTTTCTACTTTTCGAAAGTACCGTTCTTCTTAAAGATTTTTAAATTTAAAAACAGCAGTGGATGAGAAAAATTTTTAAAAAATGGTTGCGTTATAAACAAGTTAATGGAAAAAATTTATTTTTGGCATTTCTATTTTTTTCGAGTTTGACTTTTTGCAAACGAATATGTTCCATTTTCATTTAAAAAAATCGAATTTTTTTATGACTATTCACTATATTTTTTATATTGACAAAATTTTTTGTCAATTTGTTGTAAAAAAATGGTTAATTTATCAACAAATTAATGTTCAAACGTTATTTTCGGGATTAGGGATGTTTAGCTCATTTGATTTTCAGAGTTTCCGTATAAAATGCGAGTAAAATAAAATATAAAATAAAAAAATATAAAATCTATTAATTGAAAATAGATGCTATTTGGCAATTTTTATGAACAAATGGAATTTTTGTGTATTTTTCAAAGAATAGGCTCCGTTTTTTCACGGAATCAAAAAAATTTTAAAAATTATGATTTATTCAAACAATTTTAATAAACAAATTCAGAGTTTGACTATTTTTTAACGAATAGGTGTAATTTTTTTAGAGAATTAACTAAGAATGTCTTTCTGATGACTCTTTGATATGAAGCTTTTTAAAATCATAAAAATTATTTATTTTTTAAACAATTTTCATTCAAAAAAATTCCGCGTTTGTCTATTTTATAGCGAATTGACTCATTTATTTTACAGAATCAACCAAAAATGAATTAAAAAATGAATTAATCTTGCTTTTACTTTTTTTTTAACAATTAAACAGAAAAAGTTTAAAATATTGTTTTAATATTAAACAATTACTAAAACGAATGGTCTTTTTTAAAACTAAACATTACAATTTCAAACATTTTGCCTCATTTCTTAATATTGTTCTTTTTTAAATTTTCTTTGTTGAAAAGAATGATTTCGTCTTGGGATTTTCTTCAAGCAAATAAAAAAAAATACAATTTGAATTATTTTTGTAATTTAAAAAAATAAAATATACAATTTTCACTATTTTGGCTCATTTCTTATTTTTGGTTCTGTAAATTTATTTATTTATTTTTTATTTTTTTCAACTTAGATAGCTTTCAAATAAATTAAAGTCGTAAGAAAATTTTAAAATATATTAATCCGGGTCTTTATTTTCTACAAATGAATCATATTAAGTTTTAAAATAATTTGAACAACTAAAAATTTGAAAACATGTGTTTAGGAAACAAATGTTTTATTTTATGTTACTTCACTTTCTTTTATTTTTTTTACAAAAGTAATTATAAAAAATTTGTAATTCTCAATTTTAAAAAATGGGTTTATTACGTTTTATTCACTTACTCCTAGTTTATTTAATTTCACATAAATATAATTTCACTTGCAACAGGGAATTTTTGATTTAGCCCTTCGAAATTTTTTCTCTGGCTTAAATATTAACTACTTTGTTAAAAATCAATTTTTAAAAATAAAAAATCACCTATTCCAGTAAAAAATGTAACTATTTCGCTGATAATCCAATTTTGTTTTTGGTTAAGAATTAGATTTTTAATAGAAAATTTTATTCATTCAATTTTTTGTTCAAAATAAATATTTTTTTGATGAAAATTCAATTATTTGGTTGAAAATTGATATTTTTTATTTAGAAATTAACTTAGTTGTTTGAAAATGTCTGAACTTTTTAGAAATCCGCCTCGTTCGTGGAAAATTGATCTTTTCTTCTACAAAATGTAACTATTTCGTTGAAAATTCACATATGTTGTTAAAAATCGATTATTTTTGTAGAAAATTATCTTTTACTTTGCAAGTTAATATTAAAATATTAAAGATTAATTTTTTTGTTTGAAAAATGAGCTATTTGATTGAAAACTTTTTTTTTCTTTGGATAGAAAGGAATTTTTTGCTGAAAATTTAACTATTTCGCTGAAAATCTAATTTTGTTTTTGATTAAGAATTAGATTTTTAATAGAAAATTTTAATCATTCAATTTTTTTGAAAAATAAATCTTTTTTGGATGAAAATTCAATTGTTTCGTTGAAAATTGATATTTTTTATTTAGAAATTAACTTAGTTGTTTGGAAATGTATGAAGTTTTTAGAAATCAGCCTCGTTCGTGGAAAATTGATCTTTTCTTCTACAAAATGTAACTATTTCGTTAAAAATTCACATATGTTGTTAAAAATCGATTATTTTTGTAGAAAAGTATCTTTTACTTGGCAAGTTAATGTTAAAATATTAAAAATTAATTTCTTTGATTGAAAAATCAGCTATTTGATTGAAAAATCAGCTATTTGATTGAAAACTTGTTTTTTCTTTAAATGAAAAATAATTTTCTGCTGAAAATTTAACTATTTTGTGGAAAATTTGATTCGTGTTTGGTTGACAATTTATTTAGAGTTAATTATTTAAATTTTTGTTGAAAAATGATCTTTCTTAGTTTAAAATTCATCTTTTTTGGTAATAACTAATCTTATTGCTTAAAAGTTTATGTTTCTGGGTAGTTTTTTTTAGTGTAAAGTAATTTTTTTATTTGAAAATGTAACTAATTTTTTTAATTTTTTGTTAAAAATTGATATTTTTAGTGCAAAATTAAACATTTTCTTTCAAAATTCATTTATTTTGCAATTTTTTGCTGTGTTGTGTTAAAGGATGTTTAGAATAAACGTCATGATTTAAAATAAATTTTTGCGTTTTTCGACAAATATGAATTTTACTTTTAGTTGAACGAAAAAATAGAAAAAATGACCAGGAATTTAAATCGTCCGTCGAATTGCCTCCCTCCTTAGAAATAATAAATATTAAATATTTATAAGTGCTTAAATTTGTTTTATTTCTTTTTCGATAATAGATAATACAATCTTTTATCCAAATGAATTACAAATTACAAGTTTAAATACATTTTACTTTTGCAATCATAAAAAAGTGAAAAATGAATTCACGTTTTTATAATTTTTTTTTCGTTTTTTTCTTTTAAATAACATAAATTTCAACAAATTTGAAAGAACATACATTACAATTTGAATTATTTTTTCTTTTTATAAAATAAAAAAAAGGAATCCAACCAAGGCTCTTTTTATTTGTTTTTTTAATTTTATGTAGCTTTCAAACAAGTTAAAATTGATAAAATTTTTGGAATAAAATATCTATATAACTTTGATTTCAACCGTTTTTCAAAATAATTAAATCAATTGTGATTTTGTTCAATTATGATATCGTTCAGTTTCGAATTCTTAAATCGAAAAACTTTCACTTTAAAAATTTTTCATTTTAAATTTAAAATTTTTTTATAAACTTAAACAATTAAAAATGAGAAGTATTCAGAATTGAAGATTTTTTGTAAAATACATTTTTAGTTGATCACCTGTGAATATAAATTAATTCATGATTTTTAAAATTAAATTGTGCTTTAAGAATGAAAAAGTCTTATTAGTTAAGTCAGTATAAAACCTAGATTAAACTTTATAAACTATTGTAAATGTTTAAATAACTTGAAAATAATATATTCATAATCAAAGGCTTTTTTTAATTTTCAAATATTATTTTAGTCTAAAATATTTCATTTTTAAGAGTTCAATTGGAAAATTTTCAATTTCGAAAAAGAACAATTGCCTAATATTTAGAAATTCCTGACTGTTCATTTAAAATCAGTAAATTTTTTTCTATTTTTAGAGCCGAATGCATTTAATTTTTAATTGTTCACTTGTAAATTATTGAGCATGTGTAATTTTTTAAAATTTTATTGGTCGTGAAAAATATTTGCGAACCAACAAAATACTGAAAGAAGGAAAATTTTTTCTTTGGCCGGGAAAAACCGGGAAATGACAGTGAATTTATTTTTTGACTGGGAATTTTCCAAATTTTTAGAAAAAAGTATGTTTAAATTAGATTCCAACCGTTTTTGAACTAATTAGTTAAAAGAAAGACGGAAATTTTTTTCTATGACCGGGAAAACCCGGGAAATAAAAGTGAATTAATTTTTTGACCGGGAATTTACTAAATTTTTAGAAAAAAATCTGTTAAAATTAGACTTTTTTGGATTTTTTTAAATAATTGGTTAAAGATTTTCAATTTTTATGCGTACATTTTAATTTAAAGAATTTTAAAATGCCGTTTTAAAGACTTAAAAAATTAAAAATTATAAGCGTTTACGTTGGAAGATTTTTGATACTAAAACCTTTTTAGTTGATCAACTGTAAATATATATTAATTATTGATTTTAAAAGTTGAATTGTATTTTAAAATACTCCACTTTTAAACCATTCAATATAAAATTTTTTAATCAAGAAAAACGACAATTACTTAACAGTTAGAAATATCTGACTCGTTATTCAAAATCAGTCATAAATTAAATATTCAGAAATAAACAAAAAACTGAACTTTAAACGCTACAATTTTGATTGTAATTGTACCAAAATTTCGATTCAAATATTCCACGGCTTAATTTGAAACCAAATATAGATTTTGGCAGATTTTTTTGTTAGAAGAATAAAAAAATTTCATAGGAAAATTGAAAATGATTTGTTGTTTTGAAAAAGTAATTTTAAAAAAATGTTTTAAAATATTTACAAAATTATCATAAATTAATGTGGTTGTTTAGAACTTGTAAAAAAATAAACAAAATAATTTAAAATTTGAAACAATTTAAAACGGCATGTAAATGTTTCAAAATTTTTAAATAAATTTTTTAAGCATTTTAAAGGGTTTTAAACTATTTAAAATTAAAGAAATTTAACTTTTAATTTAAGAAGTGTTCAGTTCCTTAAAAAAATTTATTCGATCAACTCTTAATGTTTCTAGCTTAAAATTGCTTAAAAAGATATAATTTAAAATTATTAATTAAATTATTGAAAATTTGAAAACATTTTTTATTTTTAAAACTTTTAAACTTTAGTTTTAATAGCTTAAAATATAATAGTTCGATTTTTAGTACTTTAATTTGCAGCTTAGTTACTATTACTTAAAATGAAAAAAATGTTCGCTTAAGAGTTCGATTCTTAAAATTTTATTGAGCGTGAAAAATATTTTCAGAACGGGAATAAAGCGGGAAATGACGTTACTTAACTTCCCTTTTTCAATTTATAAATAATAGAGAATAAAAGATTATGAAAATGTATAAAATGTTTTTATTTTACTTTCAGGTATAGTTTCAGCAACTTTTCGCCACCTTTTTGAGAATTATTCATGACTTGTTTTAATGGAATCATTTTGGATTGATTGCATTGAATACAAGAAAAAAGGAGATAAGTGGACAAGATAAGATTTTTGTCATTAAATTATATTTATAATGGAGGGTCATTTATTACATTATACTCAAGGAAATGAAACTACTGAAAGAAAGGAAATATTTAATATACCAGAAATTAAAGAAGAAGAGATAGAAATCAATACGGAAATATATGAGGAATCAAATGAAAGTTTATGCTCAAATGTAAATGATAATTCAATCCCATTTTGTAATAGTTTACTGAGTAAGTTTCTTGATCTCACGACTGAAAATGATTTAGGACCTTCCAAAAATAAAGTGGCTCCTAGAACTGTAGCTGAAAAACGTAAAAGAAAGGATGAGTCGTGTAAGCGTTATGCAGAAAGGAAAAAAAAAGAAAACAAGGAATTATATTTTGCTAATAAACATAAACAAAATGTTGAGGCTCTCAAGCGTTATAGAGAAAAGGAAAAAATGAAAACAAATGAATTGCAAGATGCGAATGAACAAGTGGATACTGAAATTGCAATTAATAAACACAAAATAAATGATCTTGCTCCTGAGAATAAGTTAAGACCTCTCAAAAATGAAATGGATATTAGAGCTGCAGCTGAAAAATCCGAAAATAATTCAGCGACTCCAGGAAAAAAAGAGAAGAAGAATAATTTTCAGGATGTGAATGAAGCAGAAGCTGAAATTAATAAATTTGAAAATCGTGGTGAGAGGCAGATACTTTATAGAGAAAGAAAAAAATTAGAAAACAATGAATTATATTTGGCTAGTCAACGTAAAAGTATGGCCGAGGCGTCGAGGCGTTATAGGGAAAGACAAAAAATGAAAAAAGTGAAGGCTGAAGTTGAAATGGATGAAGATACAAAGCCTGGTGAGAGGCTGACGAATTATAGAGGAAGAAAAAAATTAGAAAACAATGAATTATATTTGGCTCGTCAACGTAAAAGTATGGCCGAGGCGTCGAGGCGTTATAGGGAAAGACAAAAAATGAAAAAAGTGAATACTGAAGGTGAGAGGCTGACGAATTATAGAAAAAGAAAAAAATTAGAAAACGACGAATATTTGTCGAATGAGCGTAAAAAAAGAGCTGAGGCGTCGAAGCGGTATCGAGAAAGACAAAAAATGAAAAAAGTTGATATTGAAGTTGAAATTGAGAGACGTAAAAAAAATGCTGAAAAGATTAGGCTTTTTAGAGCGAGGAAAAAAATAAAAATAATGGAATCGCCGGATACTGAAGTTGCAATTAATGAGCGTAAAAAACATGCCTAGAGGATGAGGCGTTATTATGCAGGAAGAAAAGAAACAGAAAATTATAAATTATATTTGGCTAATAAACGTAAAAAAAAATGCTGAAAAGTTCTGAAAAAGGATGTGAATCAAGAAGTGGATATTGAAGTTGGAATTATTTAACCTGAAATAAATATTGAAGAGCAGAATCAATAAAGAGAGAGAAAGTATAAAAAACAATTATTTATATATCTCTATAGAACGATGAAAACAAGCTGATCTGCAAAATTTTTATAAGCTAAGAAAAAAGTGAAAATAAATGAATTTCCTGCGAATAAAGATGTGGATATTGAAGTTGCAGCAGTGAATAAATGTAAAAAAAAGGCGAATCATGTAAATTTTGAAATTGTGGAGGATTTCTGAAAAAAGGTATGCTAAAAAAATTTAATTTCTTGAAGTTTAAACATAATTATTTAAATTATTCATACTTTTTTTTTAATAGATACTTTATTGGGAAGTATTTTGAAAAATTCTGAAAAATTTGTCCAGTATGGTCCATTTATAAAACTATGTTACCAATTTTTCGTTTTTTTACATCTCCCGAAAATTTACAAACCGGAAATTTACTTCTGATCGTAGCAAAAATCGAGTTCTCAATATTTTTATAATTTTGCTCTATTTAGAAAAGTGATTTATACTTTAATTTACAGTAGCAGGGCAAAACCTGGAATTTTCAGGGAATTTTTATATGCCTGAAACAATGTGGAAATGTCGGGGAATTTTTTTTAAGACAGGGAATTTTTCAGACCCTGTTCTTTCTTTTAATTGCAATATAAGAATGATTGACAATGGTTTTTTATGTGAAAAAGAAATTAATCTTCTTGGTTAAAAATTAATCATTTTTTGGTTGAAAATTTGTTCTTTTTGGTATAAATTAATCTTCTTGGTTGCAAATTTACCTTTTTTATTTAAAATCAACTTTTTTGGTTGAAGATCAATTATTTTAATTAAAAATTTCATTCTTTGGTTGAAAATTTAACTATTTCAGTTGAATATTCATCATTTTAGTTGAAAATTCGTATTTTTTAATAAAATGGTTGCAAAATGGTTGAAAATTTCACTATTTCAGTTGAATATTCATCATTTTAGTTGAAAATTGGTCTTTTTCGGTAGAAATTAATTTCCTAGTTAAATATTATAAATATTATAAATAGTATACCAGTTAAATATTCATAATTTAAGTTGAAAATTGGTATTTTTTGGTACACATTAATTTCCTAGTTAAAAATTCATCGTTTGGGTTAAAAATCAATTTTTTGGTTGAAGTTCAATTATTTTAATTGAAAGTTTCATCATTTTAGTTAAACATTCAACTAATGTAATTCAATATTTATCAACTTAGTTAAAAAGTTGCCTTTTTTGTTGGAAATTAAATTTTTCGGTTGAAGATTCATTATTTTAATTGAAAATGTCATCTTTTTGGTTAAAAATCCAATTATTCCAGTTGAATGTTCATTATTTTAGTTGAAAATTGGTTCTTTTTTTGTAGAAATTGATCTTCTTGGTTGAAAAATTCCTCTTTTTGCGTGAAAATCAATTTTGTTATGATGAATATCAATAATTTGAATTAAAAAATTTGTATCTTTTGGTTCAAGATTCAATTATTCCAGATGAATCTTCATCATTTTAGTTAAAATTTTGTCTTCTTTGGTAGAAATTAATCTTCTTGGTAACAAATTTATCCTTTTTGTTCAAAATCAACTTTTTTGTTTGAAGATCAATTATTTTAATTGAAAATTTCATCTTTTGGTTAAAAATTCAACTAATCTAATTGAATATCAATAATTTTAGTTGAAAAATTGTCTTTTTTGGTAGAAATTAAATTTGTCGGTTGAAGATTCAGCATTTTAAATTAAAATTTTGTCTTTTTGGTTTAAAATTCAAATATTTTAGTTGCATATTCATTATTTCAGTTGAAAATTTGTCTTTTTTGTTAAAAATTAGTGTTCTTGATTGAAAATTCATTGTTTTGATTAAAAATTCAACTAATCTAATTGAATATCCATAATTTTAGTTGAAAAATTGTCTTTTTTGGTAGAAATTAAATTTGTCGGTTGAAGATTCAGCATTTTAAATTAAAA
>JAAAKG020149643.1:0-10017 GCA_010014905.2 Druon quercuslanigerum
ACACGTCAAATTCAATCAAATATCCAACTGTTATTATTTATACTGCACAGACCCCTCTATTCACTGAGCTAGCTGTCAAGCAAACTAACAAACTAGTAACAGAAAAATAAAAAAAATTTGCAAAAGGTTTTAAAAATGAAGTTTTTCAGCCACCCTGATGGATCAATCGAAATAGTCTTTGTCAGTTATTTCAAACTTTTATACCAAGAGTGGCAGGCTAAGCGTTTCCACCAACTGAGGTTTGCCGAACCCGATTGTCAAAAGTTCATTGGGGACAACTTGCAGAGCCAACCACTCTAGCACCGATTACTTTGGCGAAGCGTGAGATCGATTTCCAAACGGAATTCCTCAGGTAGGAACTCGTGTCTGTGGTGTCAGAGGACACGATAGCTTATCTCGAATCCGACAACGACTGTCCAAGGAAATTACATCAAACTGATAGCATTGCCCACTAGTTAATCGAATAAATAACGAGTCTCGAGTCCTGAGCACTGACTACCTCTCTTCTGAATGCACGACTGCATTCACGCTCATATTGTCCTAAAGTCCACATTCTAAAGAGACTGATTAAATTTACTTTTTTAGGCTCTTTCTTTTAACTCAATTTTGTATCCAAAGGTCTACTCTACACGGAGAGAACTTTCAGGAGATTATTTCACGGTAATAATCCTTGATTTTATTACACTTTGGCACGAGAACTAAGATCTCGGAACCCTTGCTCTTAAAGCATAGATCTTGAAGTTTCAGGCATTAGTAAAAATTTTAGTTCTAAAATCACGTGCTTCCGTGAATTAATCTCTTAAAATTTCTCTCTGTGTATCGGCTAAAGTATTTTTCTGGGATGCTCATTTAACAGTAGTATATTAGTAATCGTCCATAAACTACGTTACTAATTTTAGGCCATTTTCGCCCCCCACCCGTCTCCTTTTTGACAACCGTTGATTTGTTAATAGACCCCCCCCCACCCCTCCCTCGGAAGTAATGTATCCTTTAGGTGAAACCCGATTTGGCGTGCAAACTAAGATCTCGGAACCCTTGCACTTAAAGCATAGGTCTCGAAGTTTCAAGCATTAGGCTACGCCCCATAGTTTTGGTCCGATTTTTAATTTTTTTTTAAAATTAAAGTTCAATAAATTCTGAAGAGCTTGACGCTCTAAACTTTTGTCTCTTCTACTTGTTTATTAATAATTTTTTCACTGAAAGTATGGAAAAACTGAAATTTTTTACGCTTCAATAACTGATTAGGTAAACTTTATATTGTCTTAAATCAATGTTTAAAGACTAATAGAATACAAATAATTTTCTCATTAGTCCATTTATTTGTTATAAACAAATTTTATGGACAAATTAGCAAACAGTCTTATTAAAGGTAAAAAAATTTTCTGTTTACTAAAAGTGCTTCATATTAATGTAGGAATTATTTATAATTACAAAAATAATTTAAAAGTTTATAATAACCATTGTTATAAACAATTCTTATGGCAAAGTATTAAAATTTCAGATTTTTTCAAATTATAACTTTCTTCAATCGCCAGAACGACTTCAGGTATTTCTTAAAATTATAAATATTTAATCATATTTGATAAAATATTTAAATTTAAGGTTTTATACAATTTTAATTTTCTTTAAGTTATATTTTACTAAATAATATAAAAGATAGATTTTTCAGGAATATCAGTAGCCATTCTAGCGATTAGAGAAAATTAAAATGTGATTAAACCTTAAATTTGAATATTTTATCACGAACATTATTTATAACAATTGTTATTGTTAACTTTTCTAATATTTTTATGCCTAGCAGTCATTCACTCAATAGCTTAAAACATTTCCAGTGCAAAAACAAATTTCTATGCGAAAGGGCCAAAATTTTGAATTTGTTTTTCTAATTTGTTTATAAAAATTTATATTTTTACATTTTCGCAAACATTATTAAATGTTTACTATTTTAAGAAATATCTGAAGTCGTTCTGGCGATTAAAGAAAATTGAAATTTAAACAAATCTGAAATTATAATATTTTGCCATAAGAATTGTTTATAACAATGGTTATTATAGACTTTTAAATCATTTTTGTAATTATATATCATTCCTACAATAATATGAAGCACTTTTCGTAAACAGAAATTTTTTTTACCGATAATAGGACTATTTGATAATTTGTTCATAAAACTTGTTTATAACAAATAAATGGACTAATAAGCTGATGATTTGTGTTCTATAAGTCTCTAAACATTCATTAAGACCATATAAAGTTTACCTTATCAGTTATTAAAGCGTGAAAAATTGTTATGTAAAAAATTTCAGTTTTTCCATACTTTAAGTGAAAAAATTATTAATAAACAAGCAGAAGAAACAAAAGTTTAGAGGGTCAAGCTATTCAGAATTTAATAAATTAAAGGCTCTGGACATTTTTTAACGAAAAAAGTGCATTTGCTCCCAATGTGCGCCCCAATGTTCTTAGGGCTCGAATTCTATGCTTTTAGATCACAGAGTCCGTGACTTTAAATCACGTACATTTATAGCTCTAAAATCACGCGCATCTAATTGAATTCTATATGAACGTTCATCCGGGTATTATTGCATTTTTAAAATAATAAGTGCAAATTTTTAACAATAAATTGAATAGGTAAACTTTTAATTAAAAAATATTAATTTTTAAATTTAAAAAAATTAATTTTCAGTCAAATAGTAGATTTTTTAATCAAATTATTGAAATTTCAAAACAAAATGACGAATTTTCTTTACAGAAAAGTTAAATTATCAAATGAAAAATATGAAATTTTGATTAAAAATTTAATTTTATATAAAAAAGACGAATTTCCAACTAAATAGAAGAACTATCAACCCAAAAGTTGAATTTTTAACTAAACTAGAATATTTTTAACAACAACAAAAAACGAATTTTGAACAAGATAGTTTAATTTTTAAAAAAGTAGAATTTTTACCAAAAGTGGACAAAAATGTTCAATTTCAAACTAAAGAGGTGAATTTTTAATTAAAATTCTAAGAAATCTATCAAAAGATGCATTTTCAAGAAAGTATTTAAACCTTAAAATCTAGTTGTTAAATTTTCAACCAAAAAGATAAAATTTTAAACAAAAAGATTAGTTCTCTGACATATACAGCTAATTTGTCATAATATTCAAAAATTATCAACGAACATGCTGGATTTTCAACTAAAAAAAGAAAAATTTTTAAACAAACTTTACATAAAATTCCAGAATTCTAAACCAAAAAATTCAATTTTTAAACAAGGAATAAACTTTTTTCAATTTTTAAGAAACTAATTTAACTTAAAAACATATCTGTTTAAGTTTTACCCAAAAAGATAAATTTGTAAACAAAAAGATTAATTTTCTACCAAGAAAAAAAAACTTTACAATAATGTCAAAGACGTCAGGGAGACTTCACAAATATTTCAATGATTTCCCAAAGATTTCCAAACGATTCAAAAAGATTTTATAAATATTTCAATTTTTTTTAAGGATTTGAACAATTTCAGATCGATGTAAAAGATTCCAGAATCACTTCAAAAAAATTTCGAATAGATTTCAAAGAGTGCACAAAGATTTCACTGATTTCCCAAAGATATCAAAATTTTCACAACTAGTGTCGGATGTATCAAAAATATTTTATACATTTTGAAAAGATTTCAGAAAAATTTAAAGAAGACCTGAATTATATCTCTATGATTAAAAAAATTCCACAAATATTTCGCAAATATTCCACATGGATTTAAATTGTTCTAATGATTTCTAAAAAATTTCACTAATTTCACAAATTTTATCAAAGATTTCAAAAATATTTACATTATTTCCAAAAGATTTCAGAACGATTCGAAATACTTTTCAATGATGTCAAAGACATCAGGGAGATTTCAAAAATATTTTAATGATTTCCCAAAGATTTCTCAAAGATTCAAAAAGATTTCATAAAGATTTTAATTGCTTTTCAAGGATTTTAAAAATTTCAGATCGATGTAAAAGATTTCACAAGGATTTCAATCACTTCAAAAAAATTTCGAATAGATTTCAAAGAGTGCACAAAGATTTCGCTGATTTCCCAGAGATGTCAATAATTTCACAAATATTGTCGGATATATCAAAAATATTTTATATATTTCGCAAAGATTTCAGAAAGATTTCAAGAACATTTTAATGATTTCCCTATGATTAAAAAAATTCCACAATTATCTCGCAAATATTCCACATGGATTTCACAAATATGACTAATATTTTTCAAATATTTTGCATAGATTTCCAAAGATTCCAGAAATATTTTAATCATTTCCCAAATTTTTTAAAAATTTAAATATTTCGCAAAGATTTCTACTTGATTGGAAAGACTTCACAAAGATTTCAATAATTTCCATATTTTCACAAATATTACCACATATTGCAAAAATATTTCAATGATTTTTTAAATATTTCAAAGATTCTATATAGTTTAAAGATATTCCATCAAAATTTCATATAGATTTCAAATTATTTCAGAAATATTTTAATGATTTCCTAAAGATTTCACAAAGATTTCAATTGTTTTTAAAGAATTTCAAAAATTTCAGATAGATTGAAAAGATTCCACAAGGATTTCAATCATTTAAAAAAAATTTCAAATTTATTTCAAAGAGTGCACACAGATTTCACTGGTTTTCCAGAGATGTCAATAATTTCACAAATATTATCGGATATATCAAAAATATTTTATACATTTTTCAAAGATTTCAGAAAGATTTTAAATACTTTGCAAAGCTTTCAGAGACTTTTTTATGTCAAATTTTCAAAATTATTTAAAAAATTTATTTATTTATCATTTATTTATTTAATCATTTTTAATTCCCAAGATTTCTGTACTGGCCCCTCGTGCAATTTCAAAAAAAATCCCTTTATTCATTTTTGTTTAATCACATGCAGTTTTTTAAATAATTATGTTAGAAAAAATCGGAAAGCAGATTTCGGAAAGGATTAAAAATGCCATATGCAGCTATTTTTTTACATTACTTTTAATATCGTTAGTTAATATTAAGTTAATGATTTCCGCAAGATTCAAAAAAAATTTATATATTAAAAAGATGTCACAAAGATTTTAATCATTTCCAAAAAAATCCGGATAGATTTCAAAGAGAAACGAATTTTCCAAATATTTTCGGATGTATAAAAAATATTTGATATATTTCGCGCAAAGATTTCAGAAAGATTTTAAGAACATTTTAATGATTTCCCTCTGATTAAAAAATCCCACAAATATTTCGCAAATATCCCACATGGATTTAAATAATTGTAATGATTTCGCAAAGATTTCACTAATATGAAAAATATGACAAAACATTTCCAAGATTTCAGAAACATTTTAAATATTTTCTAAAGATTTTAAAGATTTAAAGGTTTCGCAACAATTTCTAGTTGATTGGAAAGATTTCACAAAGACTTCAAAGATTTCAAATATTTCGCAAAAGATTTTAGATAATTTAAAAATATTTTATCAAAATTTCGTATAGGTTTCAAAAAATGCACAAATATTTCAATGATTTCTCGTACGATCAACAAATATTTCAATAATTTTACAAATATTATCTGATATTTTTAAAATTTTTCAAATATTTCGAAATAAGATTTTGGATAGAATAAAAGGATTGTACAAAGACTTAAACGAATTGAATGATTTCACAAATATTAACAAATATTTTTAAAATATTGAAGATATTTCCAAAGATATCAGAAGCAATTCACAAAAATTTTAATTCTTTTCTAAATAATTTAAATATTTAGCAAAGTTTTTGGATTGATTAAACAGATTTCACGAAGACTTAAGTTAACTTTTCAAAAATTTTAGATAGATTTCAGGGAGTGCACAAAGATTTCGCTGGTTTCCCAGAGATGTCAATAATTTCACAAATATTATCGGATGTATAAAAAATATTTTATATATTTCGCAAAGATTTCAGAGAAATTTTATATACTTTGCAAAGATTTCAAAGACGTCAGGGAGATTTCAGAAATATATTAAAATGATTTCCTAAAAATTTCACAAAGATTTCAATTTTTTTAAAGAATTTCAAAAATTTCAGATAGATTGAAATGATTCATCAAGGATTTCAATCATTTCAAAAAAAATTCAGATATATTTCAAAGAGTGCACACAGATTTCACTGGTTTTCTAGAGATGTGAACAATTTCATAAATATTATCAAATGTATCAAAAATATTTTATACATATCGCAAAGATTTCATAAAGATTTTATATACTTTGCAAGGCTTTCAAAGACATCAGGGAGAAAGAAAGATTCAAACAAATGTTTCAAAGATTTTAATTTTTTTTAAAGAATTAAACAAATTTCAGATAGATTTAAAAGATTCTACAAGGATTACAATCATTTCAAAAAAACTTCAGATATATTTTAAAGAATGCACAAAGATTTCACTGGTTTTCTAGAGATGTCTATAATTTAACAAATATTATCCGATATATCAAAAATATTTTATACATTTCGCAAAGATTTCAGGTTCAAAAAATTTGACAAAGATTTTTATTTTATTTAAAGGATTTAAAAATGTCAGATAGATTTAAAAGATTCCACAAGGATTTCAATCATTTCCAAAAAATTTTTGGATAGATCCTGAAGAGAAAAGAAATTTCCAAATACTATCCAAATATTATAAATTTTCAAATATTATTAAAAATAGTTAAATTTTTAACCCCATAGTTCTACTTTCGACCTACGAAGATTAGTTTTCAACCTACAAAAGTGAATTTTTAACCAAATAGTTGAATACATTATATTATAATGTATCAAAAATATTTGATATTTGGCAAAGATTTCAAAAATATTATAAGAACATTTTAATGATTTCCCTCTGATTAAAAAATTCCACAAATATTTCGCAAAGATTCTACATCGATTTAAATGATTCTAATGATATCCCAAATATTTCACAAATTTCAAAAATATTATCAAATATTTCCAAATATTTCTGAAATATTTTAAATATTTTCCATAGATTTTAAAGATTTAAATATCTCGCAAATATTTCTATTTAATTAAAAAGATTTCACAAAGACTTTAAAGATTTCAATATTTTCACAAGCATTACCAAATATTGCAAAAATATTTTTATGATTTCCTAAATATTTCAAAGATTTCACAAAGATTTCATATATTTCGCAAATATTTAATATAGTTGAAAAATATTCCATCAAACTTTCAGATACATTTCAAAGAGTGCACAAAGATTTCACTGGTTTCCCAGAGATGTCAATAATTTCACAAATGTTATCGGATGTGACAAAAATATTTTATATATTTGGCAAAGATTTCAGAGAGATTTCAAATTCTTTGCAAAGGCGCCAAAGATATCAGGGAGATTTCAAAAATAATTTATTGATTGCCTAAAGATTTCCCAAAGATTAGAAAAGATTTCACAAATATTTCAATTGTTTTCAAAGGATTTCAAAAATTTCAGATAGATTTAAAAGATTCCACAAGGATTTCAATCACTTCAAAAAAATTTTAGAAGGATTTCAAAGAGTGCACAAAGATTTCGCTGGTTTCCCAGAGATGTCAATAATTTCACAAATATTATCGGATGTATTAAAAATATTTGATGTATTTCACAAAGATTTCAGAAAGATTTTAAATACATTGCAATGATGTCCAAAACATCAGGGAGATTTTACAAATATTTTAATGCTTTCACAAAGATTTCCCAAAGATTTACAAAGATTTAAAAAAATTTTAATTTTTTTTAAAGGATTTCAAAATTTTCAGATAGATTCAAAAAATTTCACAAGGATTTCAATCATTCAAAAAAAATTTCGGATGGATTTCAAACAGTGCACAAAGATTTCAGAAAGATTCTAAGAAGATTTGAATGATTTTCCTATGATTTAAAAAAATCTACAAATATTTTGCAAATATTCCACACAGATTTTAATGAATCTAATGATTTCCCAAAGATTTCACTAATTTCACAAATTTGACCAAAGATGTCAGAAATATTTTATTTATATCCGAAAGATTTCAGAAAGATTATAAATATTTTGCAAAGATGTAAAACACATCAGGTAGATTTCACAAATAATTTAATGATTTCCCAAAGATTCCAAAATATTTTATAAAGATTTTAATTGTTTTTAAAGGATTTCAAAATTTTCAGGTCGATTTAAAAGATTCCTCAAGGATTTTATTAATTTCAAAAAATTTTCGGATAGATTTCAAAGAGTGCACAAAGATTTCATTGGTTTGCCAGAGATGTCAATAATTTCACAAATATTATCGGATGTATTAACAATATTTGATATATTTCACATAGATTTCAGAAATATTTTAAATACATTGCAATGATGTCCAAGACATCAAGGAGATTTTACAAATATTTTAGTGATTTCCTAAAGATTTTCCAATCATTCAAAAAGGTCTCATGAAGATTTCAATTGCTTTTAAAGGATTTCAAAAATTTCAGACCGATTGAAAATATTCCAAAAGAATTTCAATCATTTAAAAAAAATGTCGAGATAGTTTTTAAAGATTGCACAAAGATTTCACTGGTTTTCCAGAGATTTCAATAATTTCACAAATATTTTCGAATGTATCAAAAATATTTTATATATTTCGCAAGGATTTCAGAAAGATTTTAAGAAGATTTTAATGATTTTTCTTATGATAAAAAAATTCCAAAAATATTTGGCAAATATTCCACATGGATTTAAATGACTCTAATGATTTCTCAAAGATTTCACTAATTTCACCTATTTGACGAAAGATTTAAGAAATATTTAAATTATTTCTGAAAGATTTCAGAAACATTTGAAATACTTTGCAATGATGTCAAAAACATCAGGGAGATTTGACAAATATTTTAATGATTTCCCAAAGATTTAAAAAAAATCATAAAGATTTCAATTGTTTTTCAAGGATTTAAAAAATTTTAGATAGATTTAAAAGATTCCACAAGGATTTTAATCATTTAAAAGAAATTGCGGATAGATTACAAAGAGTACACATAGAATTCACTGGTTTTCCAGAGATGTCAATAATTTCAAAAATATTATCGGATGTATCAAAAATATTTTATATATTTCGCAAAGATTTCAGGAAGATTTTACAAATATTTTAATAATTTCCCAAAAATTTCCCCAACATTCCAAAAGATTTCACGAATCTTCCAATTGTTTTTGAATGATTTCAAAATTTTCAAATAGATTTATAAGATTTCACAATAATTTCAATCATTTAAAAAACATTTCGGATAGATTTTAAATAGCGCACAAAGATTCCACTGGTTTCCCAGAGATGTCAATAATTTCACAAATATTGTCGGATGTATCAAACATATTTTATATAAATATTTCAAATATTTTGCAAAGATTTCCAAAGATTTCAAAAGTATTTTAATCATTTCCTAAAGATTTTAGAGATCGCAATATTTCGCAAAGATTTCTAGTTGACTGGAAAGATTTCACAAAGACTTCAATGTTTTCAATATTTTCACAAATATTAACAAATATTGCAAAAATATTTCAATGATTTCTTAAATCCTTCAAAGATTTTAAATATTTTGCAAAGATTTTGAAGTACACAAATATTTCGGTGCTTTACCAGAGATGTCAATAATTTCACAAATATTATGGGATGTATCAAAAATATTTGATATATTTCGCAAAGATTTAAGAAAGGTTTTAAATACTTTGCAAAGATTTCAAAGACATCAAGGAGATTTCACAAACTGAATGAATTCCCAAAGATTTGAAAAGATTTTAGAAAGATTTCAATTATTTTATAAAGGATTTGAATAATAAAAAAAAATTCGGATGGGTTTCAAAGAGTGCACAAAGATTTCGCTGATTTCCCAGAGATGTCAACAATTTCCCAAATATTTTCGGATGTATCAAAAATATTTTATATATGTCGCAAAGATTTCAGAAATATTTTAAATTTTTCTTCGAAGATTGTAAAAATTTAAATATTTTGCAAAGATTTTTAATTGATTGGAAAGATTTCACAAAGATTTCAATAATTTCA
>JAAAKG020149644.1:0-10016 GCA_010014905.2 Druon quercuslanigerum
ATTCGCCGCATATTCTATTATTTTAAAACTGCGTATATGATATGGAAATTTAAGAAATATAAATCAGATTAAAATCCAAATTAAAAATCCTATTTAACGTACAATCATCAAATTGATGTATGTGCCACTTTCTCGTTTTTTGAGATATTTTAATAGTAATACTAGGCAACATTAAGAAATAAATTGTTTCTAAAATAAAGTTTTTTCGCTTGAGTTTAAAGAAACTTTTTTTTGTAAATAATATTTCTTGGTTTCAAAGTTCAATTACGTCACTTTGATATGATATAAATCATTAAAACTAAAAGAGTAAGCAAATGATCGTTATACAATTTACATTCTTACTTCAGGTTTTAATTGTTAACTGTTTCGTGTTTTTAGATAATACATTATTACACTTTGCGAGACCTTACAATTATTTACATTTATGCCGAATCTTGATAACGTACTCCTCATGTCTTACGCAACTGTTATACAATCATAAAAATTTTAGAAACTGATATTTTAACAATTTAAGAGCCCTATTTTAGTAAGAAATATAAACAAGAGAAACTTGGTGTAAAGAGATTAAATATAAAAACTCATCAAAGATTATATAAATTATTTATTCTGAATGAGATATTTTTTAACATTTTCTGAATAGTAACTAGGAAAAAAAGATTAAAAATATATGAAATGAATTAATGATATGCTGTATACTACTTTAAACGATTGAAAACTGACTTTCCTATATGATTCTATCCTGCATTTAATTTTCAATCTAAGTAAGATTTCTCGTTGAAATTTTCATTTTAACATAAAACATATTAGAGAAACACTGTTTGCCCTTTTTGAATCTGTATTTCGTTTGAATAATGCAGTTTATATTAATACTGAACACTTAGTATTGAAATAAAAAACTGGACTATATCACTGTATTTTTCTATATTAGCCATTGTCCTAAAAGCCCTGCTCTTCATTGCATTCTATATTGAAAATAAAGAAAATTGCTTTCGTTCTAAATTTTAGTGCTGTAGAACCCCATCGTTTTTGACCAGATTTACCATGGTGCTTACTATGTCGTAAAAATATATATGTAGTCATTTTTATATGAAACAGGCATATATCTTTCATTAATTTACAGCAAAGAATTAATTAGCTGTATTTTCTTGATTAAAATCAATATATCGCACATTTAAAAAAATGATTTTCTGAATTCAAAAAATCTACGCTTTTCAAAATATAAATTTTCTGAATATTCTAAATATTCTAAAAATTATTTATTCGTCTACGAAAAATATTTAATAATATAAAGAATATACTGATTTGATGCTTTGATTGTACTGAAATTGTTATTTTATTAAATATAATATTTAATAACTTGCTTGGAAATTTTGTTCTTTCAATGTAGAATACAAAGCAAACTATTTCAAATAAACATTTCTTCAACCAAATACAATTTTTAATAAGATTACTGCATATCCATCCTACTAAAATAAAAAAAAATAATTATTTTAATTTAATCTCATGACTTTGATGACCTCTCATGACCTCTAATGACTTTGACGGCTATGTTGGCGGTAGCAATGCTACTGACTGGGTTTCCCATACCAGACAGGCAGAAAACAAAGAGGAAAGGGACTGAGCAGAACACCAAAACGCATAAATAATAATGAAGTGTATATTTAAGATGTTTAAACGCTTGTCGCTTCCTGAGGGTCGCCGGGTGCCTCTGGAGCCGCCACTGGGGGCCACAGCATGCGGGACAGTGGCGATAGTGAGCTACGAGATGGTAAGGTAGATCTCACTAGTCAAAAATCTGGCCAGCAAGAACATCTGCGACAAGCCGTAAGCAGTGAAACATCAACTGTGCCTGCTGAGGATGCTTTAGCTAGCGTTATCTATTTGCAGGCTACATTCTCAATAGAAATATCGTGGGAGAGCATCTAGAGGGAAAACATAATAATACAATTTAGGAACGAGATTTGCTGACAAGTATCCTAATATACAGAATGTCGCACAAAGAAATTTTATCGCTCAGGTGAAGGACATCAGGACTGATCTATACATCACAGAATACTAAACAATGAAGATTAGGCTACAGGTTAATTTGGCGTGGAAAAACAACGGAAATGAAGATCACTTAGAGGAAGCCACGTCACACGGTCAAGTAGCGGCAATTGATGTTTTTCCTCAACCTGTTGATGATCCAACACCATTACATCCTCCAGAGGTGGATAGCCTTATACAAACAGAGGCAGAAGCAGACGTTCAGAAACAAAAAAAAAAAAAACGAAGGAACTGGGCATACTATATAAAAAGAGATGTTATTCGCTTTTATTTTTTGACAGAGAAATCTGGGCAAAGTGTGATGAGAGAAAATCATAGATTCTTCTCACTTAAATATCCAGAGCTAGCACCAAAAATAAAGTAGCAGAATCTGACAGATCAAAAACGCTCAATAACTGTAAATGGATTGCTTTTGGCTGTTGAAGTAGCTGCTATCAAAATGGAAGTGGAACAGCAGCTTTCTATTAATGGATTTCCCTTGGAAGATGTGGACAACAAAGACTTTATTGAAGCTGAAGGCATATGTGCTAGGGATAATAAATATTATGCACCGGATCCATTAGTACAAAATTCGGATATTAATAATGATGATGTGGATAGCGAGATCCCAGCAAAACTACAGCACCTTGAAAGGAATTTTGTTCATTCATTACTAGAGCTCAGATATGTAGAACTAACACTAAGGGATTCTCTGCCCATAATGAGCATCATAAATGATCTGCGTGCACCAATAAAACACCTCAAGCACAAGGTTTCACCTATATACTTGAATGTAACACAAACTGGGTTAGAGCTGCAACCTCTTGTATACTGTGCACATGTGGCAACCGTTAGAATGTTTGGCCGCAGAACTATGCTTGCAAATACAGTTTTTGTCCCAGCAAGGGATCGAGATCCACCATAGACGATCAAGTTATATATGAATTTCAGTAAAATGAGGTGCAAATTTGGCCAATTTCCTCAATATAAAAAAGGAAATAGTGCCAAAAAGCTGATAAACCATGTTACTAAAATCAACTACCCTCGGCACACTGCGACTTTAACACCATCAATATTGGAAGAGATTATGGACTCACAACGGCAGAGACTTTACGTTATTTCTGCCAGACTGCGTCGCGTCGGTATAAAAAAAGTAGGGCACGAAGGCTACAAACTCGAAACTTTCAGACAGATGACAGAAGGTTCTATCGTTAACTGATTGTAAAGAAATATAACCAGCAAGACACCGAAGTCCATCATTTGGAAAATATGACGAAATACTGGTCGAGCAGCTGACAAACATCACAGCTTTAGATGTTTTATCGTTTTTAAAAAGGGCAAGTAACTGGAAAGCTCCAGGTCCAGGCATGGTAAACAACTTCTGGTGCAAGTAACATAAAAAACCAGATGTTCAAAATCTATCTGATTTTGTACCTAAAGCGAGTCTTTCAACATTTAATAAATGGTTTACAGTTATCATTGCAGATAAGGTATATTCTCATTGCGACGAGAATGACATCATTACAAAAGAACAAAGAGGATGTTGCAAAAACTCGCGAGCCTGTACAGATCTAGTCACTATAGACGCTGTTGTCATTATTCAAGCTCGTAAGCATCAAAGGAACTAACACATGACATACATTAAATACAAACAAGCTTTTATTTCCGTGCCGCATGAGTAGTTGCTTGAAGTCTTAAAACTTTACAAGGTCTGCACACGCATTTTTGTCTTTCGAAGTCACGCGATGAGGCTCTGGGTATAAGGATCAAGTATTTTGATCATGAACAACCAAGGAGAAGTAGAGCAATACGCATTATGACGGGTATACTTCTGTATGGTATGGTTCTGCTTAGCGTTGAAGCCATTGAGCAAAAAACTAAACAGCAAGTCTAATGGGTTTAGAATTCAAGATAATGAGGATGGTAATGGAGTGAACCATCTTCTGTACATGGATGACTTGAAGCTGTACACTAGTTCAGCTCAGAATCTGCTGCAAGTGATCGCTGTCACAAAGTTTTCCAATGATATTCACATAGAGCTTGGGCTAGATAAGTAGTTTATTTAATCAGAGGGAAATTAAGGACCGCAGAGTTAGAGAACGGTTTCGAAAATGACATCGGCACAATGGCTGCAGGCGAATCATATAAATATCTGAGTATTCTTAAATCTAAGGGTATTCAGCATACGATAGTTAAGACAAGCCTAACGACTGCCTTCACTACAAGAGTCTTGATTGATTATGAAGAGTTTTTTTTAACTCGGCAAACAAAATCGAGGCAATCAACACATATGCCACAATATTTATTTTCACTATTGTACGTTTGATACACTAGATGTTACATATGTTGTGGGTTGATGTTTCAATGTAGTTAGGACTAACCACTTTATTTTTTTTATCAATAATAGGAACAAAGAACAGAAAGTTTTCTAAATACATCTCCTATCCTAAAAGGGGTTTAGTTTTCTAGAAAAACGAAGAGAAAAAAAACACAGATTAGCCTCAAATAGTCTTTTGCAGTACTGTCAATTGCATAGTATGTAAAGAACCAATTTTACATGATACGTTGTTGTAATTTATACATTTTATAATTTATTCTTTTATGTTTAAATATTGCAGGTTCTAATCAAACATTAATAACTAAATACTGACTATGATATGTCTTCTATTTATTATATAGGTAGATATTTATGCATATCCTGTATATTGGTATATCTATTGATGTTTCCTACAAGCCTTAAGAACTTATTTTGAGTTATTTGTGAGTTTTTACAATCGTTTGATAAACAATAAGTTTGCTACTAACATTTAAGCTTGAATTTTGATTTTCTAGAAGATATAATGTTATAAATTTTCTAGTAGATTTTTGAGACAAGAATTTCACATGATTCGTAATAGTGAATTTTGCGTCGAATAAAAAAGCCTGATAATTTACATTATCTACCCAAATTAATATAAGTATCCTGGATTTTGATTTTCTCCTATATGAAACGTCTTTGCTTATTAAATATAATAGTACGTGAGTACTTCATTTGCTATATGTTGCAATCTATTGGTGATGGTATGTATTCTATGTGCCGGTTTTAGCCAAAACTAATCATCAACAAATAAAATTAAAATGTTTAGTTTCGGGAACATCGTTAAAAAGAATAATGAATAATTGAGGTTCAAGGATTGATCCTTGCGGAACTCCGGCATAAGTGGATTAACGTATGGATTTTAAAATTTTTATTTAAGCATAGATTTCCCTATTTCTTATATAGGAACTTATTATCAAAAGTTTTTTCAACACAAAGAGAGTGCTGTACTATTAATTTTTTAAATTAAATTTGCCAGTAATGTGATTTGAAAAAATAAAAAGTTAATCAAAAGAGGATATTATAACGAGGTTACTATAAACTTCTATATTTTAAACATCTTAAATCATGAATCGAGCTTTATTAGTAGCTGTGACGAAAGCATATTTAATTTTGCTTTTATAAGCATTAATTTTTCTGTTTGTCTTTTCTTGAAGGAAAATTCGTTAATCACGAGGGTTGTATGTAATTTTCTTTTTACGAACCAGTCAGGCAGTGAAAAGAAAGCATTTTTAGGTTAACCCATCACTCGACAACTTGCAATATTTTGTAAAATACAAGGTCGGATCGCCCTTTAAACGCTCTTTTATGAGTAAGTGCCCTTGAAAGTGTAAAAACTTTTAATATAATTAGCTAAAATTTTGTTTTAATTAGCTAATAAAATCAGCTAATTTTGATATAATAATTTTATTTACGAAAAGTTATATTAACGATACGAATCAATTTATACGTTCAATTTTGTAAAACTTTGGTGATTATTTGATATTTTTATAGAACTTGTTTGGAGTTTTGATCGAGAATAAGATTTATAACCTACGTCCGAGTATAGGCTAGAGATTATAAATTTATTATAAGGTCTGGTGATTATCTAAATAGTTAAAATAGAGATAACGTTGGAAAATAAAAAAAACTTTTTTGTTTGAATCTTTTTTCCAGACGTTAAAAAATCTTTTATTATTTTTATTACCTATTGCCTCATATCTTGTCTTATGTTTTATCGATAAGAGTTCTTAAGAATCCTTAATTTTACAGGCGGTGTTTGTCAAATATATAAGTCCACTGAAGATGAAGTTTTGCTCATCTTGGAACGGTCTTCACTAATTCTAAAGATTAGGATGAAAACCGAAAGTCGTGGACCTTTAAAAACGATTTTAATCATTTTTTTATCAGAAAAAAAGTTTGATTTTAATATTGCTGAGTCAAAAAAAAAATAAAGCCAAGATGGGACCAAGTCGTTCAGTCGATTAGGTTCTGGCCGGGTTAGGCGTTTTATTTGTAGTTCGTTTTGTCTTAATTCTCAACCTGGAGCAAAGTTTTTCCTAGTTTGGGCCTAGCTAGCACCATGGCAAAACTCGCATCAGGAAATTAATCGCGAAAATTTTCAAATTATTACAGAAGTCCATTTAATTTTGATAGTTGCCATCAGAACTTTTCGCAAGGACAAATTCATTCTTTTTTCTCCTACGGGGTTTTAAATACGCTAATATTCACTGCTTACAAAATTAACAAAAAACCATAATCAACACCCCCTCATTAGCACTTTTTATCGATCCACCCAACGATTTTATCATCAAATAAATATAATTGCAGTATGAAAATATGCACTGCTTTCAAAATTAACAGAAAATCATCATCTATCCCGTCATTACTAATTCTTATCAAACCACCACTTGATAACATCACCAAATAAATCTGATTGCAATATAAAAGTTCATGAAGGTTTTTTCAGTTTAAGTTGCTGAATTCGCTTATATGCTCTGCTTCCAAAATGAAAAAAAAAATCATAATCAACACCGTATTTGACACATCTCATCGATGCAGCTTACCTTGACATTATGAAACAACTATAATTAAAATATAAATTTGTTAAAAAGAATTTCAGATATGAATTTAAATCCCCTCATATACGTCACTTTTAAAATTAATATAAAATCACATACAAAAAAACAAGGTCTGATTCCAAAACTAATTTCAGGGAACCATTTCCCGGCAAAAAACTAATCTTTTCGTTTGATTAGTACCACTATACAAGGTATTGTTTCCTTCGGATTTGGCACAACATTTTTTGTTACAATTATCATTTTTTTAAAGCAAACATTAAATTTATTAAACACCCTGCAATATTTAAAATCCTCTAAATTCAAATTCTTAAAAAACTATCAAAAACGTTTGAAAATATTGCTAAATCTCTTAAAATCGCTAAGAATGATTGATATCCGAAAAAACTTGCAAACCCTAATTCATTATTTACAAATCTTTGAAATTCTACCAGATCCAGTATTTCTTCTGAAATTCTTTGTTATCTATAGACATATTATAGAATTTTAAGAATTTATAATGCCGGATGGAGATTTCAGTCTACTTATAAATACTAATATTTACATACAATCATAATATGCTTATTTTTCAACCTTGGAATATTTAAAAGCAAGAAGTTTAGCTTCTTTTGGACAAGCATAATGATATTTTCTTGAACCATTATTAATTCTTTTTTTGCGTTGAAAATTATATTTTGTTTAATGGCACATATACTACGAAGTAGACAACAATATACTTCGGGGCGGAGAAGGGAAGGGGGTTACCATGACCGGTACAATGATGTCAGTGATTGATACAAACATTTGCTATTAAAAAAGATTTACAATTGTGAGAGGTGGGCATTTACCAATGAAAAGCATTGTGTAGGTATACATGGAGTCCCAAAATCTTTTTCAGAATATTAATATGGAAGAATATTCTTGAAATATTATTATACAATAATAATATAATATTATAATTTTTCCGCCTCGGATTTTACGTTACTCTTTATGAAAAAAAGTTTAAATAATCACCATTCGGATTTATGTTTTATCAACTTGGTGTAACCTAAGTTTTCATCATTTTCTCTATTTTCTCTGATAATTATATTTCATTATGATAATCATCCAGAAGAAGTATCAGTATTTTAGAGTTAAGTTAATAGTCTGTTCTAAACTTAATCATCCCAAAAAGTAACCAAAGCTTCTTTTAGATGAATATGGGACATTATGGGATATGAAATTTTTATACTAGTGTAATTCTTTTAATGTGTATTAATGTATTATTATTTATATTATTAAAGTATGTATATTCAAAATTAAATAATTAACTAATTACAGTATTAGATCCTTTTTATTGATTTACGTGATTTGAAATGTATCCATTTGTTACCTCTTATTCATATTTTTAAGTAATAAACCCTAAAACTCATCTATGTTAATTTCTCATTACAGAATTAGGTACAACGCTAGGAACAGGTTTCTGTTCCTGGCCCATCAGCGAGAACGCAGCCCGGAAGAGACAGACGACATGGAAGAACGTAGAGCACCGCTTCTGGATCTACTAGTAAAGACACGATTACAGAAAATACTTATATCGAAGAACCTAAGCGTGGCTTTATTAATCTCAAAGATGCAAAAGCACAAGGTCTAAGTTATTACACTGCGATAATTTAATACTTGGAAAAATCGAAAGTGAAAACATTCTTCCAATAGTTAATAAAGATCACAAGATAATCAAAATAGACCGTGAAAAGAATAACTTGGAAATTACTTTGGGCAAGACTAAAGCTCGGAATTGGGGTGTATTTGAAACATACGCTGATTTTTGTAAATAATACTCTCTCGTATGGATTATTTAAAATCATGTTTGTGAAAACATAATGAATTTAACCATATTTAACCATATTTAACCATATTTGTACAAAATTGATACTAAAAGTAAACTCACTGATCTAATTTTTGAATTCTTGAACCTCTAGTATTCAGCTAAGGTCCAACAAACATCTGAAAATCATAACATATCCTAATACAATACGCCCCAAAGTACAAGTATTCCATTTTAAGTCTTTAAAAAAAGCTACTCCTAAATTATAAGTACTAAAAATTAAAGGATAAAAAGAATCACTAAACAAAAGGTTCTGCATTTTATTATACTTTATAGTCTATTTTAAATGATCTATTAGGCCATAGACTGTGTAATGCAGTGGGCTGTACCAATAGGAAACAATGCTCTGTTATTAATATGTTTTCAATCAATTCAACTTCTTGTCTTGTTTATCAGATATATTTCGTTAAAAATAACAAAAAGAGTAAGTCCTGTTGGGAATGTTTCAGAAGCGAATCGTTGGTCGTGCTGGTCGTTGGTGCACACAGCGGCAACCGTTGATAGACTGGTTCAAGTTATCTTCTTGCACTAGATATTTTTAAAAATATTCAACGATTTCATTAGTTATCCTTATTTTTAATCTCGGGTATTGAAGCTTACACGCAAAAAAATATTTAGATACTGGAACCAATAGATTTCAACTGTCCAGTCTAAAGTTATATTTGATTATTTAAATGATTTTGTTAATTTAAACTGCTATTGAGCGTTACGGCTTTTAAGTTGATGCTGATTTTCCACTCATCTGGTGTTTCCTTACCATTATTATGAGAGGATATCTGCCATTTGAAACGGTGTTAGCTATATTTAAAACAATTCTGCTATGAAGACATTAAAGTTTTATTAAACGCACCTCAGTATGAGTGGACAAAGCATCAAACTTTACCAAAGATAGATGATAAGTCAATAAAAGGTTAAACTAAAAGCTTTCCGGTAGCCAATCCAGACTAGCTTAGTCTTAAATAAATAAGATATCAGGTCTCTTTAAAAATATATGTTATCTAAAAGGCTGTAAAGACACAATGACTCGTCGTACGAGAAAATATTACAAGGGTCAAACGTTTTATCTTGTATCTACGCTGAATAAAGAAATATCAAACAAATTTTATCTCCTCATTGAGATTTTTTATTTATATATTTTTTTATAAACTTCAATCAGTCTGCAATTTAAAATCAAACTATTACAATATTCATTCATATAATATGTACCCATTTCAGTATAACGGATATGCAC
>JAAAKG020149645.1:0-10016 GCA_010014905.2 Druon quercuslanigerum
GGGGGACCTACAGCTTAAGGTGGGTTCCGAACCACCAGAACCTCGGTGAAGGTACATAGAAAAATTTCCAGAGGTACTGGCTCAGGGATCGAACCCCGGACCTCTGAGGGGAAGTCCGAGCGTCTAACCACTGAACCAATGAAGAAGATCATCCCGATGATGTAGCGTATTATCTAAGTTTTAGTCTTAAGTTCAGTATGATACCTGTTAATAAAAGCAATATTATTGAACGGTCTTTGGAAAGAGAATTTAACTGCAAATATAGAAAAGGATAAATATATTAAAAATGTGAAGTTTTACTTGAAGATAACACCATCTGCAAAGAAATAGATGAAGATTCTACTAACAAAGTTAAAAAATAATTAGATTCGATTATTGGTGATATGTTTTAAACTAATAGTTTGAGTACAGCACTGAGTAAAAGTTTAAAGAGTTAAATTGTGTTGCACCAAGGTTCTATGATTTGCCGAAAGTGCACAGGCAGGGCATCATAACTATAAGACCAGTAATTTCTTTCGTTGGCTCACCTTTATACAAATTATCTTGATTTATTAGCGCCTAAATTCAAAAAACATTAGGAAAATCCAACACTATTTAAAGAACGTTTTAATTGGATGGAAATGATAAAGACTTTCGAAAATATTTAAGAGGTCAGGTGTCCTTTTTAAGCAAAGCGGGATTTAAAGCTCTTTATCAGGAAGAAGAAAAGAAACATCCTCCAGCGAACATACCATCCGTTCCAAAAAGACCGCCTTTATAGAAAGCCGATAGTGCCAACACGAGAATGAGATCAAAAATCCACCCAAAAGTCTTTCTCGAGATGGGCAAATTAATGCCATTATCGAAAAAGAAGTAATAATACTTCTATACGCCCGAGTAAGACTCGCGAACATATTGCACATCTTCACTTTCAAAATTACAATGGCTAGACGACATACAGCAGATGTTCAGTACGTGATTAGCTACATAACATGAAATAAAAAGTTCACTCCAAACGTCAGGGCACTTTTTCGAAACTTACGGAAAGCAAATTACACGCTGAACAATTTTAAACGGTTGACCATCAATGAGCACTGAACGCAAAAAATAAGATCTCATGAAACAGCCAAAGAGCGACTTAAACGGCGAGTAAAGTGGATTTAGGAAAACTCCACCTTTTATATTAATTCATCCCGTCTACTCGACAAAGTATCATGTGTCGTTGAAAATCCGCCTAGTCGAGAAGAGATTCAAGTCTTCTAGAAACAAGTATATGGAGATACTCGTCAGCTAAATGAAGTCGCTTAAGATATCTCACTCTTTCATAACTTTTAAAGGACATCTATTGCTGTAGAAGCAAAGAAAGTAATCACTAGAACTAAGAACTTTTCAGCGCCAGAGCCCGATAAAATAAACAAATTTTGATGGAAGCTTTTCACTTCTACGCACCAACATCTAGCTCGTATATTTACTACTTTCCTAAAAGGAGAACAGCCCATTCCGCAGTGGTTAGTGAAAAGTCTCACGATACTGATCTCTAGGATGGGAAATTTGTCAAGTTTAAAGAATTAGAGGCCCATAGCTTGTTTAAACCCCAACTACAAGCTGTTCATTGGCATTCTCAAAGAGAGGCTTTTAACATCTATCGAGCCAGTATGGAGTGCAGTAGTTGCACAACGGGGCTTCAAGAGAGGGCTGGCATTTTTCAGGGAGAATTTGTTAATACAGGTGTATTGTCCAGGATGCCATAAGGTATTTACGCAATCTTTCCAGAAGTTAGACTGACTACTGGAAGGAATTCGATAATATTCCCCAAAATTGCGAGTTATATGAAAAAGCTTATTCTTTTTAGCGGGAAAGATTTTTCAGAACATCTGGAAAAACACAAGTGACTAACAGCTATGTTACATGTAAGAGAGGGGACTTTGACGGAGACCTTCTTGCCTCTATCTATTGTGCTCCGAGGCAAAAGCCCTGGATACTTATGTGGCCCGCAGAACAGGACAGAATATAAGGTCAACCAGCTTTTATACATGGATGACCTTAATCTATTATCCTCTTCAAAACAAGACCTTAGCATCCTTGTTGTGGCGGTAAATAGTTGCTCTACAACGATTGGCCTGAGCTTTGGACTTGAGAAGTGTGTCTCCTTCCACCTACACATGGCAAACTAGAAACTGCATTATCGCGTGATAATCGGGATGTTATATCGGGAACTCATAGGTGGAAATACTATTCAACATCTTGGTAAGGGAGAAACATAAGAAAATCCTGGAATACCGCAGGCGGAAACCCAAACCTGCGTGTGTTAAAAACGGCCCTTGAAAGAAGGCATCCCCAAATTCTCAGAAAAATTTGGGCTTCCAAATTTTCTGAGGAGAGTAAGATCCAGGAGACCAATATTCTAACCTTTTCTATACTGCTCTCATGTTTGGTGCAGTATAATGGAATGTCCATAAGGTTAAGCAATTTGACCGTAGCACACGCAAGATCATAAAAATCCATCAGTCATCATCCTAGATCATCCCTACCTAGTATATACCTTCCTTGAGATAAAAGGCGTAGCAATTTGCTGAGTTTGTAGTGTCTTCATCGAAGAACGATTCTAGCTACTGCCTGCTCAATTGTAATTTCTACGGCATTATACGTAGAGAAGAGCTATCAAGGGGTCTGTCCAACATGTTTCTCAAGTCTTCTGGATTGAGATCGGAAACCGAGGGATTTCTTTTTGCCTCTCGAGATGGCGTTATAGACACCTTAGGTTACCACGAGCGAATAATGAATGTACCTGTAAGAAATACGAACTGCCGAGCGTGCAAGCTAGAGCCAGAAACACTTAGAAACGTTCTCAGTAGATGCGCAAAGTGTGCAGTCTATGGGTACATAGAGAGACACAATGTCGCTCTCAAAGACTTATATTATAATTTTTGGCACTTGTGTGGTGTTGATCTAATGATCGTTTTGCCATATGCCCAGGGGGGACTCGAGTCCATTGTTGAGAATGATCAGTGTGCCTACAGCTTCTCACATAATAAATAAATTTTTGGTCTTACCGTAGACTTAAATGCACAATAATAATCTAAAGAAATTCTTGATGATTAGGAATATAATTATTGTATATTTTCGAAACACAAATCGACACGTCCAGACATCTTATCAAGCGTTTTTAAGTTGCAAAATTTCGGTCTGAACATATTATATATGAAAATGATAAGAAAATTTCTTGCATCTATATAAGACCTACATAAGAGTTAATCTATTTAGATAATATGGTAAAAGACTATGGACCAAAATTCCTGTTAACTTGTCTTAAAAGCTAGGATTTTGCAAGACGAGCGGTGGAAAGGGAGACAGCAGAAGAGAGTTTTAAGAGAGAGGCAAGGCTCATGAAAATTTATCTCTCAACTCACAACTACACTATCACGCTTTTAAATGTACAGCGCAGTGCCCATCATCTGACGGATATTATAAGCGAGGGGCGAAAATGTAGTTGTGAGTGGTGGCAGGTGTTTCAAAAGATCTTGCAATTAGTCAGGCTGAAGAGAAGGCAGTTAAAGGGTTCCTGGCAACTTAGTTTTGAAGTTATGGTTCTATCAAAAAGTGTAATTCAAAAACTATCGGACGGTTTAAAACCCTGAATATCGATGAGTTCCAAGTTAGCCCCCTTTCATCGGTGTTAGTCAGTTCCATTTCAAGGTTATTACTTGCTCTTGCTTTCTCTAGTTGGAACCATGAAGTGTCTGAATTGCTTCTGTTTGGTTTTCCCAAACACGCGGCTAGTAGTTAGTCATATCTTCCAATTGAGAAACTTCGCTTTCATGCTGGTTATTTACCTTTACATTTAATTCATGATTGAACCTTCTCTCATCTGCCTGAGAGGTTTGATTTTGTTGCCTTCTTGCTCTACTTTTTGGTATTGACCCATTCTCGCAATAATAACCATATCTTCCATGATGTATCTTAATCCATTCTGAATCTGAACTCTAGTAAAGCATGATCAAAATACCTTTTAAGGTGCCGCAGTTTTTTGGGATTTCGCTGTTTACATCATCTTTATTAATATCCGAATGTGGTTCTAGTGGATTCGGTACTTGATGTTCATAATCCCTCCAGTTTCAATCAAGTCTTCGTTGTCCACATCTTCCAAGAGGAGTTCATTAATAGGAAGCTGCTGTCCCACTTCCATTTTGATAGCAGCTATTTCAACCGCCGAAAGCAATCTGTTTACAGATATTAAGCGTTTTTGATCTGCCGGATTCTGGTCATTTATCTTTGTTGCTAGCTCTGGGTAGTTAAGTAAGAAGAGTCTATGAAGTTCTCTCCTCACACTTCCCCACATCTTCCTGTCAAAAAATGAAGGCGTATAACTTCTCTATTCATATAGTATGGCCATTCTAATCGCTTTTTTTGATTGGCTAACCTCTGCTTTTGCCTCTGGTTGTGTAAGGCCATCCAGCTCTGAAGGGTATGGTGGTGTTGGATCACCAACAGGTTGAGGAAGAACATAAATTTCCCTGCTTGACTGTCTGATGCGGCTTCCTCTAACTGATGTTCATTGCCGTCATTTTTCCACACCAAATAGACCTGTTGTTTAATCTCTATTGCTCGGTCTTCTGTGATATGTAGATTACTCCTGAGATCCTTTACCTTAGTGATAAGATCCATTTGTGCGGCTTTCTTTACATTAGGAGACTTTGCAGCAAATTTCGTTTTGAAATTATATCCTTTTTCCATTTTCGTTTCAAACATCGCAATTTCGTAATAGAGACCCACCAATTCCTCTTTGATTGTGGTTTCCCACGGTATTTCTGTCGAGATGGTTGGCTGAAAATAGCTAACGCTAGCCAAAGCACCCTCAGCAGGCGCAGTTGATATTCCACTGCTTACCTTTTGCCTCAGATTTTATTTCTGGCCAGCTGTTTGATTAGTGAAATCTGCCTGACGATTACGCAGTTCACAATAACCACTTTCCCGCATGCTGCGGCCCCCAGTGGCGGCTCTAGGACCGCCCTAACGATCCTCGGGAAGCGACAAGCTTTTCAAAATCTTTAAAATACTCTACGTTATTATTTATAGCATTATCTTTGGTAGGGAATATTGGGCAAAGCCCGGTTTTATTATCCCATTATTCACGAACTAGATATGCAGCCAAGTGTACGATGAAGGGACCTACAGCTTGAGGTGGGATCCGGAACACCGGAAACTTATTGAACAGGCATAGAAAAATTTTCAGAGGTACCGGCTCAGGGATTGAAACATGAGTATTTTGTTGTAGCTGTCCAGATTTATTCGCTAGAATCTTTGTTCTATTTGTAGGAATTTTATAGATTAACTTGATAAATATATGATTGATTGATGATGATGAAATATATTCTTAATTTGTGTTTTCTTCGTAAATTTTAAATAAATGATTAAATTTATCAAATTTATAAACATTTGTTTAAATTAGTTTTTCTTTAACTAGCTAAATATTGGGTTATAGAAATTTTACAAATTTACTTTAGGACCATGGCTTTTCTTTACAAAAAGTATGAAGCAAAACAAAAAACAACATCTCTGACCTTACTCTTATAAATCGATTCTATATTCCAAATTGTGGCAATATGGAAAAATTGCCTTTGGTAGAATCCTATCGAAGCAGCCTCAAATAGAATTGTAGTAAAATATATCGATATATACCTAAAAAGAAATCGAATAATATTTAAAAAGGGTGTTGATTAAATAAAATATTTCTTCGATGTCAGAATTATGTGTAAAAAAGTACATTTGCAAACGGTACTCGCCGTTCAGATGCTGGGGTCTGCTATCCGCAGGTGTCTCTCTTTCTGAAAATCAACATTTTCAGTGAAAAAATTAATTTCCTAAGCACAAGCATTATCCTCCTGAAATTGTATCGATCTGAGGATTGTGCAAAGCCTCAGATATTTTTCTATTTGTTCTACAATTCACAATAATCCATATTCTTTCAAATTGCAGCCTTATTATCTATATGGATCTGTCTTCCAATTATCCGCACGTACATTTCCTTCTGTCATCTACATAATGTCCACTTTATTCCTTCCCATCCCTTTTGGTTATCTTCATTCATCCCTATCATTATTAATCCCTATCCTTTTATACAAGTCTAATTACTTTCTATCGACGTCTATATTTGTCTATGACTTTGGCCATTTAAAATCCTGTCACATTTTTCGAGAGAATGTCCTCATTTCTAAAACCTCTTTTGTTTTCCTGAAGCGACTTTTTAACCACTATCTACGGGAGGTAAGAACGGTATATATAAAAAACAGGGAAAGTATATTTTTAAGAAAAGAATCGAAAAGAATACCCTTTTGATAAATGTCGATATATGTATATATTGACTGTATTTTATTTATATTTGCAGACTCACAGCGCAATGATCACCAAGTGGAGAATAAAACACAGCTAACAGATGAGGACGGTGACAATGTAAACATGGAGATAAAAAATCAATCAGAGAAAAGCCTTAGTAATAATATAAGTTCAATCACGCCAGAAAATCATCTCTTGAAATCTTCAAAAACAAAACTTGCTGACAGTTTAGAGAAAAATATGAATTGTATTGGAATCCTACCTGGCTTAGGTTCTTATGCTAATTCTAGTGACAGCGATTGCAGTTCTGATACTGATGAGGAACCTGATTGTAAAAAAATGAAGTATGATATCTTAGGGCGAAAAATTGTTAACTCTAAAGATAGGGATAAAACTTAAGTTCTAGCAAATATTTTTATTCTGTATTATATAGCATATTAAATAAAATTGAATATTCATGAATTAAAATAATTGCCGAGATATTATCATTTTGGAGAATGAAAGTAGGAAGGTCACGTACTTCAGAGTAGTATTGCCAATATAATTTATATGGGATTTCGAGCTTCACTGAGAATGACAAAAAGGTAAATGCCGCTTTTTTCGAAACTCGTTTTTTGAAGTTTCAAGTACTTAAGGTTAAAACTCATCGATTAGGAATCCCTTTTGCTATTTTTGAAGTAAAACATCACAAAAAATAATTACAAAATATTTGAAATTGACAACTGGGTAAAGCCCATTTCGTTTTTCTTGCCCTCTTCTTTGAAAACATTTCTTTTTAATTTTCGAAAATCGAAAATTTATGGCTCATAAGGTCCGCAATCTTCTACAATTTTCTTCAAATTTTGTGTTCTAAATTCTAGCACAGAAAACGTTTTCGGTTTCGTTAAAAGCAACGAAGGTATTCGCATTACCTAAAATACAATTTCTCCAACACATGCATGACAACCGCGTGGTTTCGAGCGTATGAAGAAGGCCTTAAGTTGCCGTTCCGAGATTTCCCGCCTGTTACCGAACTTTTTTTCCTGTTATTTTCTGCAGTCGAAAACCCCCAATATTTCATTTTCTTGACATACACTGGAAAACCCGCGATTTTACACATATGATGTAGAAAAAAGTACATAAGTTTAACGAGCTATTAGACAAAGTATAAAAAAAGAAACTTTACGAAATTTAAGTTTTACGAATATTCCATTTTCCGTGTCTTATAAATTTCGTCATATTGACGCACTAGTTCTTGTACTTCGCCACCATATTGTTTTCCTGAGTTTCCACAAAGCACTACACTAGTTTGAAAATGGACTGGAAAATGCCCCTGTGTGGAAGGAAGACATCCGCGAATTGACCTCATTCTAGTTATAATTTTCCCACTGTACATATGGTCTAGTGTTTCGCGCCTTACTCCGCGCTTGCTTGAACGGTGCCGCGCTTATTAGCTCTAGTTAGCGAACCTATTTAAAATTCAAATACAGACGTGCACTACAGCCAATGAACGTCGCTACAGTACGAGCGTATGGGGATCACTGGATGTACGCCAAAAGAAATGGAATTCTGGCTTGTGCTGTAGTAATCAGGTAGTAGTTTTGAATACACGTTTTCATGTGACACATGTTTTATAATAAAATTAGTGAATTGAGTGCATTCAATTTTAGTAAAATTTACTAGTGTACTTTTTTATTTCCATATCTAGAACTGATAATGCGGAAATATTTTGATAGTTCTTGTAATATATCATATTATTCTTGTTAGTTTTTTCTCTAAACCGGATGTCAGTGTTTACACGTTTGTTAGCTAAATTGATTTATAATGAAAAGGGATGGAGCGATGTAAGGTAGGAAGAGGAAAACTATGCTTAGACTTTGAGTCGAAGAGCACATAGGTGTATGTGACAATGCACTCGTGTTGATGACCGTGCGGATGTGACATTACTTCTTAAATTCTATAATTATTTTGTTACAGAGTGCAGATTACTTAACACTAAATGCAACATCTTTTTAGAGTTTATATGAATAATACAATAATTCTATGTTTATTTCTAATTCCCCGTTTTCGGCTTTATTCGATTATAATTTGACAAAAGTATTATTAATTTTTAATAAAAAATTAATTTATAATTATGATTATCGTTTTTAATTTACTTCATTTACCGTTCGAGATGATCGAAATTATTTATGTAACTTAGGTGAATAGTGGGTTTTAACTTAAGTAGCATGTTTCGGTGCGCGTAATTCATTTTTTCTTGTTCTGAGTGCGATGGTATACTTCATGCTTTATTTCGAATTAGTATTGCGGATCAGCGAAACGAATTCGCGTTGATTCCAGGAAATCTGATCACGAATCCCACCCTTATGGCGAGTTATTGCATTTTCGCAATATTTCGTAAACTGATTTTACCTTTAGCATACCTAGCCCATTGTTTTGGGGCCTAGCGTAATCCTAGTCGTTTGAAAATAGTGCCTGTGATTCATCGGAAATCATGAAAATACCATCTTAATCGTAAATGAAAATTAAAAGGTAAAATAAAATTAAGTATACAATGTATTTAATGAAATTAGAAGGGGTGGTAAACCATTAGACTTTTTAGCATTGCTGACAGGCAGTCAGGGCCATTCTGGCGAAGATTTAAATTTCACATGAGGAAGGAAGGCAAAGTAAGCCTTACCACTCTATCATCCGGTAAACTACCTAGCCGGCCGTATATGGCACACGGCCAGGCTAGGGTGGACAAGGCAATCCCTCTGAGGTCATTAGTTAGATTCATAGATTCGAATCACTTCATTGATGATAGACGTATTTTTGTTTGTATGTGTATGTGTGTGTTCATTACTCAATAACCACCATCGGCGACCAAGCACTAGTCCCCTCGAAATAGGGCCTCTACTCAAGGAGATCGCTGAGTCATTTTCGAGACCTCAAAATCGTCTAGTTACACCCAAGGTCAGGCTTTCGAAATGGAGCCCTTTTATATCCTTAGGAGGCAACCAACCGCTTATGAGGAAACTACAGTTTAAGGTGGGTTTCAAAACACCATAGCCACGGTATAAGTGCATAGCATAATTTCCATTGGTACCGGCTCAGGGATCGCACCCCAGTCATTCTGCACGGAAGTCTGACTTGTTATCATGTGAGTATGAAATATCATCATTAGGCTAAAAAAGGCGGTATAAAAACAGAACAATATTTAAGTGCTGCAAAACGACAACTCGCGGAGAATAAGTGACACAATGAAAAAATTAACTAATTGCGCTAGAAAAAGGTTTACACCTTAAACCATACAACAGGGATTAGGACTTCATCTAAAACCATATACATGCGCAAGGATTAGAACTCAAATGCCAGACAAAAAACCTAAAGTGAAGCTACTAAACAAACCTTTAACGAATTTTTATTTTTCAATATAGAGAATATACATAGTGTTGGTACTTACTGGACTGCATAAAAAAGGTAGGGGTCAGAGTTATTTATTTTTATAGCTTCGGTATTCTTTTAATACCTTTGGATCTCATTAAATATATCGGCATAGGTAGCCTTATGTTGAATTATGCCTTATGTTGAATCGTTTATTACTTTTTTAGTTTTTTACCTATATTCTTCTAATTAGGTTATCATTGTCCATCAATAAGTAGAAACCAGTCATTAGTTCCCATAAATTAATTAATATAAATATTAATTGTATTCTAAAAATTATCATAATAACCAAAAAAATA
>JAAAKG020149646.1:0-10016 GCA_010014905.2 Druon quercuslanigerum
TAAAAATCAAAAATTAAAAATTAAAAATTAAAAATTTTGAAAATGTTGAAAATTCGTCGATGTTTTTTATTTTAGAAAAATAATTTTCTCAGTTGAAAATTCATTTTTTTAATAAAAAATTTAACTGTTTGTTTGAAAATTAATTTGTTCTGGTTGAGGATTCAACTTTGTTGTTAAAAATTCGTCTTTTTATTGAATTCAAATAAATTTTCTTAAAAATTTACATTTTTGCGTTAAAAATGTATAATTTGGTAGAAAATTAAACTAATTGGTTAAAAATCAACTTTTAGTTAAACATTATTAATTTTCGTTAAAGATTCATCATTTTTGTTTAAAATTAATCTCTCTGGTAAAAAAAACTATTTTTTTGAAAAATCTTTTTCTTTTATTAAAACTAAATCTCTTTGATTGAAAATTTAACTATACAATTTTTAGTTACATATTTTATTTAGTTAAAAATTTATACCTTTTAATTTATATTTCAACAATTAGGTTGAAGATTCATATATTTTTGTTGATAATTCATCTTTTTTTTTACAAAATAAATCTTCTTGGTTTAAAAATAAATTTGATGGTTAAAAGTTCAACTCTTTGGTGAACCGAATTAATAAAACTGAATAAAAAACTTAACTTTTCTTAGTAAACAGTTATTTTTTGTTGTTGGAAATTATTTTTTAAAATAAAATATTAAAGTTTACATTTTTAGTTAAAAATTGATATTTTAAATTAAAAATTAAAAATTAAAAATGTTGAAAATTTGTCGATTTTCTTTAAATTAAATGGTTTTTTATTTAATATTAAAATCGTTTGTTTTTAGAAAAGTAATTTTCTTAGTTTAAAATTCATTTTTTTAATCAAAAATTTAACTGTTTAGTTGAAAATTAATTTTATCAAATGCAATTTTAACGATTAAATTTTTGAATGATAATGTATCTTTTTTATGTGATAATTCCATTTTTTAAATCTTTATTTATTAAAAATAAACTTTTTTGTTAAAAAATTCTTCTTATCCTGTTTAAAATTTAATTTTTAAAGTTAAATTTCAGCTTAAAAATTTATTTTGTTTAAAGATACTTCTATTTTCTTCATCTTGTTTGAAAAAATCTTGGATTCAATTTTATTTATAATAATTTTTTTTCGCAGCAAATGTAACTATTTTATTTTTGGTTGAAAATTGAACTAATTCATTAAAAATTAAATTATTTTTTTTTAAACTAACTATTTTTTCAACATTTTTTTTGTGTTTAAAATCATTTTATAATTTAAAAATGTAGCTATTCCACTAGTTGAAATTTCGTTTTTTTCTTGTTGAAAATTATTTTTTTAAACTAAACATTTTTAGTTAAAAATTGATATTTTAAATTAAAAATCAATCTTTTATTTTTTAAATTTCCTCTTTTTGTCACAAATAAAACTGCTTGGTTAAAAATTATTTTGTTTGTTTGTTAAGGTTTCCACTATTTTTTCAAAAATTCGTCGACTTTCTTTAAATAAAATGGTTTTTATTCAATATTAAAATCGTTTTTTTTTATAAAACTAATTTTCTTAGTTAAAAATTCATTTTTTAATCCAAACTTTAACTGTTTGGTTGAAAATTAATTTGTTTCAGTTAAACAATCACCTTTTTAATTGAAAACTTAACTATTTGTGCTTGAATACATTATTTTGTTAAAAAAAATTATATTTTCTGGTACAAAATTCAACAATTTAATAGAAAATTAAGTTATTTGGTTTAAAAAATAAGATGTATGGTTGAAAATTAACTTTTTTGTAGAAAATTCTTCTGTTCTGGTTCGACTTTTTAACTATTCTTTTTTTTTTAATGAACATTTAACATTTTAATTTTTTTTCTGTCAGTCTAAAGCGGTAAAAAATCGTTAAAAAATTAAAAACAAAAATTTATTTGTGAAACATTTTTTTCTAATTTATAATTTTCTCTATTTTCTTTATAAACTGGCGCTTATTTAAAAAAAAGGAAATATTTTTTAATTTCAAAATCTGAAAACCGAATAGAAAATCTTTTTTGCTTTTTTCGAATGGCGTATTTTTTTACTAGACTGAGAAGATTTAATTTATTAAAAAATGTTAACGCTACAATGAATAATGCAATTTTATAGAATAAATAATTATTAATTTAATATAAGCTTTTAGAATTAAGATATTCATAACTCGAAAAATATTTTTCTTCTTCTAAAATCTGAATAATTCATGCTACTTAATTTCCTCTAAACAAACCATATTTCGTTTATGATAAAGATTCTGTGAATTGAGGTGTGCGCTTGATGAGATAAGAATTTATTTCTTATCTATTAGTTTGCTCGTGCTATGTAGTTAGAATGAATCTGCAGCTATTAAGTAAAGATTACGTACATCTTTTTTTTATTGGTTCAACATTTAGAAGCACATACCAACCGAAATTTAAAAAAAATTAAATTAAAATAAAATTAATTTAAATTATCTTAATTAAATTAAATTAAAAAGCTAAATAATTATTTTGAATCACATTTTGGCTTATTAAAGAGAATACATTTTTTTCGAAAGATTTATGGAAAAACATACAATGACTTTTTATTTTATCAATTTAATCTTAAAAGAAAGTTAAAAAATATTTCAAAATATTTCTTCAAATTTCCACCAAATGGTTTCGAGATAATAATTTTTTTAATATTCCAAGAAAATCTATTATTTTTGGTTGAGGATTTAACTTTTTTTTTTAAATTTGTTTTTTTTTGATAAATTTATATGGTTTCGAAATTAAAATTAACATCCTTTTTGGTTAAAATATAAATTAAAGATTACATTCTTTGTAAAAAATTTATCTATTTTTCAAAATTGAAAATTAACTTTTTAAAATTCAATTTTCTTTAAAAAAAAGTTTTTTAGACATTTTTGTTAAAAATTTTTTTATAGAATGTTTTATTTTTTTGGCTTAAAAATGCAATTATTATGTTAAAAAATGTTTATTGTTCTTAGAAATTAATTTATTTTCAAATAAAATTCATTTGTTTGTTCCAAAATTCAACTGTTTTCTAAAACCTTCGCCTTTTTTATTTAAAAATTCAAAAATTTTAGTTAATATTTTTATTAAAATAAATTATTACTATAATTATTGATTTTTTTCAATTCTACTTTTTGTTGAAAATCTGTCTTTTTGGAACTACAATTTAACTATTCCATGTTTGGTTTAAAATTGGCTGTTTTTAATTAAAAATTAAAATATTTTTTTGGAAATTAACTTTTTTGTAGAAAGATTTTTTTATGTTAAATATTTAATTGTTGTTTTCCAAAGAATTTTTCTTTTTAGTTTGAAAATTCAATAATTTAGGTGAAATTTGTTTCTATCTTGACTAGTAAATTTATTTTTGAAAATTCCCCTCTGTTGTTAAAAATTTATCTTGTTGGCTTGAAAATTTTTCTCTTTGGGTAGAAATTTTATTCTCTTATTTTAAAACTGGAACTGTTTAATTACAAATTAATTTGTTTTAATTAAGGTTTTAACATTTTTTCTAAAAAATCATAATTTTTTATAAAGTTTGACTATTTTTTATTTCAAATTAAAATCTTCTCGTGGTTAAAATATCAACTATTATAATTTTCGTTCATAATTCATTTTTCTCGATTAAAACTTTAACTATGTGTGGTTGAAAGATGAACTTCTTAGTTGAAAATTAAATTACTTTATTAAAAATTTAAAAAATTTACAAACTATCTTTTTGGCTTAGAAACTGAAATATTTTTTTGAAAATTCAATATTTTTAAGTTAACATTTAATTATTTTGTTAAAAATCAAAATTTTCGTCTGTTTAGATTAAAAATACAAATATTTGGTTGAAAATTTAACAATGATTGAAAATCCTTTTTCTTTACATTAAAATTGCATATTATTTTAATTAACAATTTATCTTTTTTAGATTGAAAATTAATTGTTTTTTTATAAACGCTCTTGGTAAAAATTCAAATATCTTCTAAAAAAAATTGTCTTTTTGGACTAAAAATTCATCTTTTTAGAATTGAAATTTTATTTATTTTAAAGTAATCTTTTTTGTATCAAAGATTCATCTTTTTGATTTCTTAAATTTCATATTTTTGTATTAAAAATTATTCTTTTTCTTATTGATTGATTTTTTTTGGTTGAAAAGTTCTTGGTTTAAAATTCAACTATCTTTTAAAAAAATTGTTTATTTAAATTTAAAAACAATTTATTTTTATATTGAAATGTCACGTTATTGAAATCTCATCTTCTTTGAAGTAAAATTTGATATTTTTTGGATTAAAAATGTATCTTCTTTGTATTTTAAATTTCATCTTTATTGAATAAAAATGTATCTTTTTTAGAATAAAAATTATTTTTTTTTTGTAGAAAAATTAGTGGTGAAAAATTCTGCAACCTTATAAAAAAGTCGTCTTATTTAATTATAAATTAATCCTTTTTATATTGAAATTTCATTTTTATCCTTCGATTAAAAAATGCATATTTTTTAAATTTCAAATTGATCTTTTCTATATTGAAATTTCACCTTCTTGGAATTGAAATTTTATCTTTTTTGGATTAAAAATTCGTCTTCTTTGTATTTTAAATTTCATATTTTTTAATAAAAATTTATCTTTTGTAGATTGAAAATTATCTTTTTGTGTAGAAAAGTTTTTGGTTGAAACTTCAACCTTTTAAAAAAATCGTCTTTTGGATTAAAAATTAATCTCCTTTATATTAAAATTTCATCTTTTGTAGTAGAAAACTTCTTGGTTAAAAATTCAATTATCTTAAAAAAATTTCGACTATTTAGAGTGACAATTCTTTCTTAAATTTAAAATTCATCTTTTTTTGGAAGAAAAGTTTTTGGTTGAAAATTCAAGTGTCTTCTAAAAAATTCGTCTACTTGGACTAAAAATTCATCTTCTTTTTATTTTAAATTTCACCTTTTTTGATTAAAAATTTATCTGTTTTAGATTTTGTTTTATTTTATGGAAAATATAACAACCTTCAAAAAAATTCGATTTTTTGGATTAAAAATTAATTTTTTGTATATTAAATTTCATTTTTTTTCTTTGATTAAAAAACTCATCTTTTTTGGAATAAAAATTCGTCTTTTTGGTTTGAAGAAAAATCATTTTTATATTGAAATTTCAGTATTTTGGACTAAAAAATTCATCTTTTCAAATAAAAAATTCATTAAATTATCTTATAAAAACTCGTCTTTTTGAAATATAAATTCATCTTTTTTATATTGAAATTTCATCTTCTTGAATTATAAATTAATCTTCATTCTGTTTTATATTTCACTGTTTTTAAATAAAAATTTATATTTTGAAATTTAAAATTCTTTTTTTTTTGTAGGAAACTTCTTGTTTGAAAATTCAATAAACTAATAAAAAAGTCGTCTTTTTGGATTAAAGAATAATCTTTTTTATATTCAAATTTCACCTTTTTGTATTAAAAAATTCATCTTTTTTAGATTGAAATATCATCTGTTTGGAATTAAAATTTAATCTTTCCCGGATTGAAAATTAAACTTCTTGGTAATTTAAATTTCAACTTTTTTGAATAAAAATTTATATATTTTTTTTATAGAAAAGTTTTCTTGTTTAAAAATTCAAGAAACTTCTAAAAACTTCGTCTTTTTGGATTAAACATTATTCTCTTTTATATTTAAATTTCACCTTTCTTGGATTAAAAAATTCATCTTTCTTATATTGAACTTTCGTGTTTTTTAGATTGAAATATCATCTTCTTTGGATTAAAATTTAATCCTTCGTGGATTAAAAATTAAACTTCTTGGTATTTTAAATTTCATATTTTAAAATAAAAATTTATATTTTCAAATTGAAAATTCTTTTTTTTTCATAGAAAAGTTCTTGTTTGAAAATTCAACAAACTTCTAAAAAATTGTCTTTTTGATTAAAAATTAATATTTAGTATATTGAAATGTCATTTATTTCTTCGTTTAAAAAAATCATCTTTTTGCGTTAAAAAATTTCTCTTTTCGAATTGATTATTAATTATTTTTATATTTAAATTTCACCTTTCTGGGATTGAAAAATTCATCTTTTTTATATTGAAATATCATCTTCTTGAAATTAAAATTTAATCATACCTAGATTAAAAATTAAACTTCTTGCTATTTTAAATTTCATAATTTTAAATACACGATTCATATTTGGAAATTGAAAATTCTTTTTTTAAGCAAAGTTCTTGTTTGAAAATTCAAAAAACTTCTAAAAAATTCGTCTTTTTGGATTAAAAATTAATTTTGTTATACTGAAATGTCATTTTTTTTCTTCGTTTAAAAAATTCATCTTTTTGCGTTAAAAATTTGCCTTTTTGGATTGAAGAATAATCATATTTATATTGCGATTTCACCTTTTTTGGATTGAAAAATTTATCTTTTTAGATTTGAAATTTTAAATTTAATCTTTCCTGGAATAAAAATTAAACTTCTTGGTATTGTAAACTTCATCTTTTTTAAGTAAAGGTTTATATTTTAAAATTAAAAATCCTTTTTTTAATACAAAAGTCCTTAATTGAAAATTCAAAAAACTTCTAAAAAAGTCGTCTTTTTGGATTAAATATTAATCTTTTTTATATTGGAATGCCATTTCTTTCTTCGTTTAAAAAAACTCATCTTTTTGTATTAAAAAATTCATCTTTTCGGATTAAAGATTATTTATTTTTATATTGAAATTTCACCTTTTTTGGATTGAAAAATTCATCTTTTTTAGATTGAAATTTCATTTTATTTATATTGAAATTTCGTATTTTTTTAGATTGAATTATCATCTTCTTGAAATTAAAATTTAATCTTTCCTGAATGAAAAATTAAACTTCTTGGTGTTTTAAATTTCAAATTTTTTAAATAAAAATTTATATTTTGAAATTGAACATTCTTTTTTTTAAACAAAACTTCTGGTTTGAAAATTCAACAAACTTCTAAAAAATTCGTCTTTTTGGATTAAAAATTAATCTTTTGTATATTAAAATTAAATTTTTTCTTCGTTTAACAAAATTTATCTTTTTGCGTTAAAAAATTCGTCCATTTGGAATAATATTTAATCTTTTCATATTGAAATATCATTTATTTCTTCGCTTCAAAAAATTCAACTATTTGCGTTAAAAAATTCGTCTTCTTGGATAGATTATTAATAATTTTTATATTTAAATTTCACCTTTCTTGGATTAAAAGATTAATTTTTTTTTTTGATTAAAATATCATCATCTTTGAATTAAAATTTAATCTTTCCTGAATTAAAAATTAATCTTTTTTATATTGCAATTTCAATTTTTTCCGTTTTAATTAATAAATTTTTTTGCGTTAAAAAATTCGTCTTTTTGGATTAAAAATTAATCTTTTTAGTATCGAAATTTTAATTATTTCTTTTAAAAAAATTCAGCTTTTTTCGTTAAAAATTTCATATTTTTTGATTGAATATTAATCATTTTTATATTTAAATTGTACCTTTCTTGGATTGAACAATTCATCTTTTTTATATTGAAAAATCATCATCTTGAAATTAAAATTTAATCTTTCCAGGATTCAAAACTAAAATTCTTGATATTTCGAATTTCATATTTTTAAAATAAAAATTAATATTTTGAAATTGAAAATTCTTTTTTTATTGAAAAGTTCTTGTTTGAAAATTCAACAAACTTCTAATAAATTCGTCTTTTTGGATTAAAAATAATTCATTTTTATATTGCAATTTCACAAAAACACGTATTTTTTAGATTGAATTTTTTTATATTTTTGGGTAGTAAAGCTCTTGGTTAAAAATTCAAATGTTTTTTTTAATGGTCTTTTTGGATCAAGAAATCATCTTCTTTAAATTGAATTGTTATATTTCTGGGTAGTAAAGTTCTTTGGTTGAAAATGGATCTTTTCAAAATCAAAAAATCATTTTTTTGGACTAATATTTCATCTTTTTCAGATGGAAAATGTTTTTTTAGATAAAAAATGTATCTTAATCAATTCCTTTGTTACCGACAACCGGTAACAACGAGCCACCAGGTGGCAGCAGAAATTCATAAACAAAATTTCTGACAATTGTCGAGATGTCGATCAACATGTCAACTGGCACACCTTCCAGTCCTCGATCAATGTAAGTTAAATCGTCTCTTATCTATACTAAAAACAAAAAATTGTATGTTTGACCTATTTTGAAAAGTTTAAAATCTCACAATATATTTATTGAATGTATTAAATAGTGCTTTACATGAATTAAAACCGTTTTCTTCTATCTGAGAGGTTATGTCTTTTGCAATTTTGTTCTAGTCCGAATTCCCCTAAGTGGTCGCACTGCGCATGCCTCGCACCAACATCCTCATTGGTTCTCTATCGCGCGCTTTTATGAAATTGTTAAAAGAGAATCAATTTTTTATAAAAACTAATAATTATAAAACCAACAAAAATAATTCTATGACCGTAAACTAGACGTTGAAAGTGAAAATTAAAATAATCGTTTTTATTTCGTTAGTATTATTTTTTTTGAAGAATTGGTTTTATTATTTCGAATGAACGCGCGGTAAATATCGAATGAGACTCGGAAGTGCTACGCATGCTCAGTGTGATAATAAAATAATGTCCAAAAATGTTTTTTTTTTTTTAACCGAAAAATTCGGATTATTTTTGCAAATTCGTTTTCAGCCTGAAAATTGCTACTGGGGCAGTAGTTTGCGATGAAAGCATACTGAAAGGAGATATTACAATTGGTCCAAGGACTGTTGTACATCCCAAGGCTATTATTTTAGCAGAATCAGGTCCAATTATTATCGGCGAAGGAAATATCATTGAAGAAATGGCAACTATTATTAACAGGTTAAATTCAGCACTTGCTGAACATTCTTAATTTATATATTTTTTTTTTGTGAAATCAGCGGAGCAAAATTTGCCAATTGAAATATTTTGTATTTTTATCAACCTTGCAGGTTGCCGGAAGATGCTCCGAAACTTCCGACAGTGCCTGTTCAAATTATTGGAAATTATAACGTTTTCGAAGTGGACAGTACTTGCGAGGCACACAAAGTTGGCGACAACAATATTCTAGAAACGAAAGGTACGAAATTTAATACAATTTCGTTTAAAAAAAAAGGTTTTCGTTGAAATCGATTACATGTATTTCATTAAAGACTATTTTTTTTTAGTTTTTTCTGCTAAATTTAAAACTAAATACTTCAAATTTTAACCTAAAATCTGAATTTTCGACTGAGGAGATTCATTTTTTACCAAAAAAGATGAATTCTCTCTCTCAAAAAAAAAATAACTTTGTAGTTGTATTGTTATGCTAGAGTTGATCAATTTTTATATAAAAATTAAATATATTTTCATTTAAAAAATGATTTTTAATACAAAGTGAATGTATTTTGAAACAAATAATTAGGTTTTCAACAAAAAAGGATAAACTTTCAACAAATTATGCAAATTTTTAAACAAGCAGTTGAATTTTTAGAACTAAAATTGCTCAATTTTTAACCAAAAATTAAAAGCTTATTTTTTCATTAAAAAACAATTATTTTTAATAAAAAGTAAATCAATTCAAAGAAAATAATAATATTTTTACAAAAAAATGAAATTTTAATCTAGAATTGATCAGTTTTTAAGCAAAAATTAAATACTTTTATTTTCATTAAAAAAACATTATTTCCAATAAAATGTAGATGAATTTAAACAAAAAAATAATTTAAAAAAATTGCTAAAAAAAGTCAATTTTTAATCAATTATATACATTTTTAAACAAATACTGGAATTTTTAAACTAGAATAAATCGATTTTTAACCAAAAATTAAACAGTTAAATTTTTACTAAAAGAAAATTTTTTGCAATGAAAAAATTTAAAATTTTATATCTATTTTAATTTATTATATAATTGCATTTTTTAATAATATTAATATTGAAATTTTAAATTTAATCTTTCCTGGAATAAAAATTAAACTTCTTGGTATTGTAAACTTCATCTTTTTTAAGTAAAGGTTTATATTTTAAAATTAAAAATCCTTTTTTTAATACAAAAGTCCTTAATTGAAAATT
>JAAAKG020149647.1:0-10015 GCA_010014905.2 Druon quercuslanigerum
GCCAAATCGGATTGGTATTATAACCGTTGTCCCTATTGATGTTATTAGGGTGCTTTAAGATTTCGATTGCTTCTCTAAGTTTTCTTGGAAAAATATTGTGTGTTTTTGCGATGACAGTTGTTTTATCAAATAAAATGTTATGTCCTGTTTCCATATGTTGTGCAGTTAGTGCTGATTTCTCCAATATAGAATGTTCCTCAAGAACAAGGGAATTTATATACTCCTGGATCACTGAGAGGTACCTTTTTGTCTTTAGGGTTGTTTAGAGGTTGTCCTATTTTCGCAGGTGGTTTAAAATGGTTTGGATGTCGTTTTTCTCTCTTTTTATTAGGTTGTTTTGAATTGTTTTCTTGGATGTATTTTCTTATTGCTTTATCAATTTGTTTAATTGTGTAATCGTTCTGTAATAGGATTTGCTTAACGTTTTGTAATTTCTTTTGTAAATTACCTTTATCTGTTTTGGAGACAGCTCTTTATACAAGGGAGTTGATGACTGATTGTTTTTGCGATGGGTGATGGTGAGAGGACGTTTGTAAGTATCTGTTTGTATGGGTGGGTTTTCTGTAAATTTCATGTCCTAATGTATTATCCGATCTTTTGTAAACTAGTACGTCCAAGAAAGGCATTTTTCCGTTTTGTCCAATTTCCATAGTGAATTGGATATTAGGATGTAATTGATTGATGAAATCGAAAAACTTATTTTTGTTCATTTGGTCCATGTCACCAGATGAAAAAAGTGTCGTTCACGTAACGGAACCAAAAAAATCCGGTAAAGCTTTTTTTTTATACGAGGGTTGGTGAAAAATGTTCTTGAAACACACCGAGAAGGGTCCGCACTTCACGGTAGTGTGGGGATATTGATAGCATCGCTACAATGATCTTAATATACATGCGTATTTACACTATTCTACTATGTTGAAAACAATTGTGAACAGAGGGCCCAAACCACACATGTAATTACACCTTTCTTCTTATACACGGCAGAGTAGAGTGAGCCGAAAATACAAACTATTTGGGAATCAATAATGGCTAGTGCTTAAAACCTGCTACGTTTATTAACAAATAAAAATCTGTTGTGATATTTTAATACAGTCGAGCCTCTCAATAGTTCGCATCTCTGGACAATAGGAGACACTTTTCTCGGAAGCGCGCTACCCCCACCAACGTTCTCCGCACCACGAACCTTTTGCATGCTCTGCCACTGAATAAGGTGCTCTTTGCTGCAGATTATATATATGGTACAGTGCAAAACATATTCGTTGGGGTGGTCCAAAAATACATTGCAAACTTCTTTTTGTTACTCTAGAACGCAAGCCTACCCCAAAAAAGTTTTCATTTTTATTTAATTAACATGGGGAAATGTTGGGTTTTCCTAAAATTCAACTTTTACTTCCGAGTTTGATCGAAACGTACCAAGTTGTTTAGGGAACAGTGATTAAAATCGAAAGATATTCAACGTAAACTCGATTTTAATTTAATTAGCACGTTAGTCAAAACTGTTATGGCACGCACACACTACCAAATTTTACAAATTCGCGTGTAAAATTTAACGTTTCGAATTACAAGTTTTTGGATGAAACTATACCGAAATACAAGTTAGTTTCCCGAAGACAAGTATGTTCCTTTTCGAGGACGAGTTTGTTCTGACTCTAGTGACGCAGTTCGACGTCGTCGTTCCTCCGCGACACGGGATAGGGTCGATTTGAGGGCGGTGAACAATTCTCCTTTTGACCTATCGCTGTTCTTAACATTATTCCCTAAAGTGACGAGCCACGCCTTTTTAAGTTTTCAAGGGAGGGAAAGTTAAACGGCGACAGTTTTCTCCCAATTTTCACGAATACTCCAGATGTCTAAAACAGGACCACTTTTTTATATAGCCTGAGGGTCGGGGTCGTAAGGTCCCGAGCCTCGGCGAGTTAAGCCAAAACATATGTGGTGGAAATTTGAGTGTTTGTCGTAATGTTATGGGTTTTTCTTGGAATCGCTATAAAAAATCAAGGACTGAATCTTGCAAAGGACCAGAGACCAAATTATTCAAAGGAAAGGACTATTAACAACTTTATTTTATGGGAAAGTTGAGAGCCTAAGACTTTATGATTTTTGGGTGGTCTGTTTTGAACTTCTCGAGTTTACATTTTGCAGATGTTTATTTTATTCGTGGACGTGACTCGACGAAGGTCTATTTTTTTATTCTAAATTTATTGCATACTTAAATCTTAACTATGGGACAGTCCGAGTATTTTCGTAGGAAGATAGAACGAAAATGTTAAACTCAATCGCTAATAATTTTATCATTTCTTTAACAGAGAAATACTGATAATCTGATCATTTGAAATTATTTAAATTCTTCGTGCTGGTCGACAACGCAGAAGGCGCAATTACAATACATTATTGGACGGTTTATCTGACAGATACTGATTTCGGGTCGAACCACTGTATTTTATGTGTTGGATACTCATCCGTCACTTACATAGGGTGATATAGAGAATACTTGTAATTTTAGCGTTTTAAAGTGACTGGTATGTCTATGATGTTGTCACCACGACAGATATGGCGCTAATGTAGCAGTGCCACATATAATTGGGCTTGATCGATCTTTTTCAGCTGTGATAATAATTATTACCAAATATTAGAAATATTATATTTGGTCTTATTGTTTCTTATTTCTTCATATCCCTTACAAACAATTACAAAAGAAATATTTGAAAATAATATACAGGATGGACATCTAAAATGTGGAAGCATCCGGGTTGCTTCCTAGTAAGACAAGAAAAATATTAAAAAATTCAGAATTAGATTTCTATCACTTTTCCTGATTGAATTTTAAATTCAGCAAAAATTGCTCATTCATATCAATTTTTCTCCGGCAAAATTTTTTTTGATTGGACACTTATATCTCATTTTGAATTCAAAAAAGAAGTTTGACTTCATATATAATTTTTTAAAGTGCTTGAACCAAATAAACAAAGGACCTTTAGCCTTCTTCTCGCCATCTTTTTTTCATGATTCAGCAATTTTTACATTTGTGATTTTGAATTTTTTGCAAATTTTAAACATTTTGAAGAATACGGAAAAAATTATTTAAACTATTTATAAAATTCTCCATCATCCCGTTTGGTATATTATCACCAAAATCACAAAAATCCACATCGTAAAATTTCCGATTTCCATGTTGACAACAATAAATTCTAGCCTCATATTTTCTATATTTCGCGCTTAACTGATATATGAATCGGTTATTGGTCACTTTGGCATGAAAGTATCCTATATGTTAGATCAATTTATCTATATATTTTATTTGAAAGGTGGTTACAGAAAATTCTTTCGCATTATATGCAGTAACCCATTTCTCACTGATACAATCTGAGAATAAAGTGGACAACTGTAATCTTCAACCGAAACAAGGGATAATAGTGTTTCCTTGCCATGCTTTTTTTTAAAAAAAAACTTTTGTCCTAGAAAATATTGATACAAATAAAATTTCAAATCGAATGCTAGACTAGAGAGTGTGTGTAATTTAATGGTGATATAGCTTTACTCTTACTTTGAATTAGTTAAAGTTTTACTAATTAAATCAGTTTATTAACTTTTGACTGATAAATCAATTATTTCATAATATTTACTAATTTAATTAGTGTAAACTTTACTAATTAATCAGTTTATTTAATTTTTACTGATGAATTTCGTTATTTAGTAATAAAAACTAATAGAACATAACAATTGAAAGTGACAGTTCAAAAAATATCTTCATCGAAATAAAATGTTTGTTGGGTTGGAAACCTTATAAAATTACCGCAAATACATTAAACGTGATTTTATTGAATAAAATTATTTTTTTTAATCCCGCTATGAATATCGTTTGAGTCGGCGCTACCCAAATGTGGTGGTCATTCTCATCGAGGACACTCGGAGAAGACAAACGTCTGCAAAAAGCGCTCAAACATGATGCATTTTCAAAAGAAAAATTTCAGTTATCATGGGTCAGGCGCAAGTGTTGCCATGAGAAGGTAGAAAAACTATATCTTACAGCTATTCAAGCCTAAATAGGGATGAAAAACGTAGACAAGATTCATTTTCAGCAAAAAACGGGCTATTTTGGCTATTCCGAAATTTCGTTTTCAGATTAGGAGGAAACCCTGACTCAGAGAGTACAAACTAACCCCGGATTCGAGAGGCTTCATAAACTTACTGGAGTCGTATGCGTCCAAAGATCGAGGTTTTTTAAAGTTTTCGAACTAACGGATTGGCCAGCTGACTTTTCTGGTTATGTTCGACTTTTTATAGGTTATCCGTTATTTGTGAGACATAGGTATACGAGAAAAGATAGGAGCAATTAATGTGACTTGAAAGAAAATGGAGAATTGGCCATTGATCATATTAGAAGAACAAAGCGGACTAGTTCGACAATTTTGGAAGGGTATATTTTGAGATTAGGGATAGACTTGGACCTTTCCGAGAAAAAAACCACGGATCTACACTCAGCGACCCAAAATACATGAGATAACTTCGTTCGGGCTTATTTTATCACTATATCTGGAAGATCGTTTATTCTGGCTAATTGGAGACAGTCTTGAGATCTGAACAGAGATTAATCAGCATTATACTGAAATCCAGTGAACCGAAAAACCTGAAAAAATGTGGTCGGGTTACATTTTATACGAACAAAAAGGGCTATTTTGGCTATTTTTGTGTGTTTTTGTAAGGTTAGAGGAAAATCCCGACCTGATGGGACCAAAAGGCCACCGGCTTCTGATTCAGCAACCTCAAAAACATAAGACCAACATGGTCTGGTCAAAAGTTCAGACAACTTTTTTTTGTGTACCTCTGTAATTATTCACTTGCGCCTTTTCATCTCTTACACTATGACACTTATTTTCTAGTATTTTCTTATTTTAGAACATATACCGTAATATTTTTAACAGTTATTACTTCTTTCATTAAAATTTTACCAATATTCTCTATGGAAAGAAACATGTGATTAATCTTTCAAATAATTGCTAATTCCCTTTGCAAAAATTATCACTCCAAAGTTCATTACCTGCGACATTAACATAAAAAATAATAACTTTTCACGACTTGTTAAATTAAAAAAAAATGGTCCAAAAAATCAAAGTTATTTGAACAATTGTTAAATATCTTAAGCGAAAAAATATTAGGGGAGACCATCCGACAGAAGATAATGATCCCACAGTAGATACATTTAGAGATTAAACGAACTTACCTGTAGGTGAAGTTCTATCCTAATTGTATGCAGCGCCTCTTCTGAAGGGATCAAGATATAGCACGCCTACTTCTCGTCAATACCGGCCACGTTCTTCGAACTATTCAATAAAAAGGGGTGTGAACCTCGCTACTTTCCGCGTTGGTGCAAAAAGTCATTATTTGAAAGTATCGCCGGAAAAATTGTTGGGTCTCATGATTATAATGTAAGATGGGAAGAGGAGCTTCATACAATTAGGATACAAATTTTCTTACAGGTTATTTCCTATAATCTTGAAATTGTATTTGTTACGCCTTCCTCATGATCAAAATGTAGATGTTTAGCGCGCGTTTTGCCACTATAGAGTTATTTCAAAAGTTTTAACGGCAGTTCCTCATTTAAAGTTAACAACACGAAATAAGTAAGTCCAATTTGGGAGTTCCATGTTGAATCGTATTTAGGTTTCGAGGGATGCAATTTAGAAGCTACTTTAAAAAATCGTAATATTCTGTCATCTGTGACCATTTGAGATCCAACAAGCCATGAAATCGCTGATTTATAGCAGTTTATTGAACTTGCCCCAGTGTCATACAATTCCGATAAAAAACTAATATACCTAGAAGTGAGTTCAAGGACGAATTCAGATTGCCGTTTTTGTACCCAAAAACACTATTTTCTAAGACAAGAGTTATATTGCTTAAAGGAAGAGTCGCTCAAGAGGATGAAATTGAGATTTCCATAGAAGCCGATGGTGTTTCCCTTAATTCGAACGTCTTCCGGATAAGATACCGGTTACCTGGATAACTTTTTCCGAGAAAGTTTCTTTCTTCCTGTTAAAGACAAAAACATCGTTTTTTGTTTTATTGTGAAACATGTCTAAGATTAGGGCGGCCTTAAATAGTGGATACCATGTCTGTGATGACCAGTTTGGTACCTTTATGATGCCCTCAGGTTTATCGTCTTTAATTTTTTGCAAGGTTTTTAATATTATCGAGAATGATGGAAATCCATATTTTGCATTCTCTCTGCTGGTAAAAAGATCTATTTCTGGATTACCAAATGCTCTTACTATTTTTCTGAACACAAAATTCAACAGTTCGATGACGGCATTTGGTTTTAATTGACGTGATTCTTTATCCGCTTTTTTATTCATATATGAAGTAGCTGTAGTTTTGTCGATGTGAAGCAACGCTAGGCCATTTTTCTGTTTCAACGAAAATCACTTCAATCTTAAGAAGGCGGTTTAAAATTCTAATTGGTTTATATGATATGATTTTTCCTCATTCCTACAAAAACCGTGGGCTCTATTTTTATTACAAAACGATCCTTATCTAGATAAAGAGGAATCGAAAAAGATCTCCAATTGAAATTCAAATTTTCTTAAGGGATGATCATAATAAGCTCCTATACGTTTCCATCAATGTGAATCGTTTATAGCTGCTTTTGTTCTTATAAGCCTTGCGTTTTAGTTATAATTATTTTCAAACAATGCTAAAAATTTTCTTTTCTTTGCATGCTGCTGTGTGACGTCGACCATAATTTACTGCAGGGCATTAAGACACTCAAATATCTAAAATTTTAGCGAATTCCCAGTTCCTCTTGTTTATATAGGGTTACTGTTATATTATCTACGCACTCGGCATAAGATGTTCCAAACAATAACAAATCGTCTAAATAAATAACTAATACAACCTTGTTCTCGTAGATATGAGATTACTGGTTTTAAAATTTTTGTGAAGCTGTAAGGTGTTGCACAAAGCCCGAACGGTAAGCAGGTAAGCTCATAGTTCTGACCCTCAAACAAAAAATGCAGGTATTTACGTTGCGGTTTATATAACAGTACCAAATAGTACTCATCCTGAAGGTCCAGCATTGCCATGAAACATGGAATAAAACATGGAATAAAACATGGAATACATTTTTTACGTGCTTTTAAGTTGAGAATCAATCGAAACGAACCGTCCTGTTTTGGTCTTAAAAAATCAGAGATAACCTGTTGTTTTACTGTATTGAATTCTACGATTGCACCTTTTTGCATGAATTTCTCAATAAATTCAGAAACTTGATATTTTTCCTCTGATGTCCAAACTCTTGGACAAATTAATGAATTTTAAAAGGGTAAAAATTAAAATGGAACTTCATAACTCTCGACTAATTACAGTATAGTGGGATTTCATGTGATTGCCTTCCATTCAGACTGGGATCGACAAAGTCTACCAGCTTTCATACTTACTGGAGCTAGCGACTATTCCGAGAGGAGTCTGGTTCCTTCTGCGGATGAGGACTGTATTTGTGATAAGGCTTCTGATTCAGATTTTTCTGCGGTGCTCTATAATTCTGTTTTTGCTGCCCGACATCCCTGCACGATCGTGGGGTCAAGCTTTCTGTTTTTTGGCTGCTTGTCTACCCGGTTTCGAATTTTTCGCCGAAGAGAAAGTTTCCAATATTCGTTTATTGCAGTATATCCTTAAGGAAGACATTCTTAAACTTCTACGGACAACAGATTTGTCATGACTTAGATCAGCAAGGTATAGCTTAGGTACTCTATTAACTCCAAATTATCTGCAGACCTTTCTTGTTTGTCAGATAACAGTAATAGGGCCATGACAATGGCTACCAGAGAATTTGCTTTTTTTTCTTGCGTCATGACTATTCGTCCATTTTTTTTTACAACGGCATCTTTGTCTTTAGAAGCGATCTTTATTTTCACATTTAATTTGGAAGGATCAATCAAATGATGATTTGCCAGATGTGGATGTTTTTTATCAACCTCTTCTGAATGTAAGACGGTATGTCTTGTTTGATGAGGTCCTCCCAACTAACAATAAAGTCCGCATGCATAGCATTGCAATCATTTTCAGAATATCCACATCAAGATGATTCTCTGGATACAATTTGGTTTATGCTTTAGGATCAGTCTTCTGTCGATCCTGTCGAACTTTACACGCGTTTGATTCGTCTGAGTCTTCAGCTAAAATATAAAAACTATAAATTCATTTGCAAAATAATGTAGAGGACTGTAATCGTGATAAAACATTAAGTTATTAATAATTCGCACCAAAAGTCTGGACTTGAATGACTTAAGCATGGGAAATTCTGAAAAATAACTATTAGTTATTAATTTTTTTTAACGTAATAAAAAATATTTAAAATTAATATTACTTACTGGAAATTGTTTGTCGACAGTCTTAGCTTTTACATAATAGCTTGTTTATTAAATCTAAAAATCTATTTAAAAAACGTTTTTTCAGAAAATTAAAAAAAATATCGATGGATGGAGTGTATACTGACTTCAAATGATTTCAGTAACTTCGCGTTAAAAGCAACTTCAGCTAAGGTATACACACCTGACTTCACGAGTTGTTGATCCCTCAGTGTGGGCTAAAAATTAATTTGTCCACAGAAACACTTTTTGCGCAATGTGCGATGAATATCGAAAAAATAAGGGAATAACCAATCAAAATCTTCTACAGACTTTATTTCCTAACGGATTTTTAAGTTTTTAAACATAAATTCTCACAGGTAAATATTTAAGGTACATAAAATATTTGAGTTTTCAATCTTATTTCGTGTAGTGACAAAATTATCAGTTTTACGAATGTAATTTTTCGTATTAGTAACAAAAAATGGACATGATTTAAAAATCTTTGTACAATTTATATAGTTATAAACATGTATATAAATAGGGTATATATAGTTTATAAACAAGTTTAAAACCTATTAAGTGTTATTGGCAGACTGATTGATATTATTAAAAAAATTAATGTGGAGTACAGCATATTTGTAGTCAACAGAATTTTTTGTTCGAAAATTTTAAGTTTTGTATTTTTCTTACAAGCATCAAATGATTTGACAAAATGCTAACAATTTAAAAAAATTCATTTTAGTCGTTCATATTATTTTGCATTATTCACAAGACAAGGTCTGCATGAAGCTTAAGGAATTACGTTTTTATATAAATATAGATATTAACAGTTTGAACTTTCTGTTCTCTCCTGAGGTGAAAGTTGTAATTCCTATTTATCTTCATTTATCAGAAAATAATGTAATCGTCCAATTTTTAATCTCTATTTTTCACCTGTTGACAATGTATTACACATATTGCGTCAAATAAAGGGTCAAGAGTGCGTTTGACGCAATATGCATTATGTAAAATAAATAGATTAATACTATTTCCATTATCATGAAACTTGGTAAACCAAAGTTTTTTCGGCCTCTGAATCCGAATATGGTATCAGTATTTAAAAATTAAAAATGGCGGATTAAATGAGGCGGATCCAAATTACGCAAACTTGGCTGATTTTCATGAAACTTGTCGGATAGAATTTTTTTAGCTCTCTGAATTCGAATCTGGCATCAGAATTCCCAAATTCAAAATAGTGAATCCAAAATGGTGATCAAAGTTTTGACAAATCTAATGAGTTGGCGAATTTGGATGATAAACGGTACCGTAGAGATCTGTATATCTTTAAAAATTAATATGGGGAAAAATCTCAAAAAGTCAGAATTGCTGTTCCGATATGGCGAATCAAAATTTGAAAAAATCCAATCAATTAAAAGCTTTCAAGGAGAGCCAGTAAAAAGTTTTTTTTTGATTTGCTGAAAATAAATATGCTGCCCATATCCAAAAATTACTATTCAAAAATAGCTTGAGTTACAGGAGCAACCGCACGGGCACCCTCGCTCACATTACAACTAAGTAACTAATGCAGCAAAATATTGTCCACAAAATTATCAACTTGTAACGCATAGCGACATTTATACCCCTACCACAGAACCCTAGCTATAAAAGAGCTCGACTCAGATAAAGAGTCA
>JAAAKG020149648.1:0-10015 GCA_010014905.2 Druon quercuslanigerum
GGGGGGGGGGGGGGGGTGTCAAATTTCACATAAATCTAATACCTTCGCCTAAAAAGGCAATTTTAACAAAACAAACAATTTATTCGCTGCGCGCGTGGTTCATAAGTTTGAGCGCGCATGGGTGCGCGCCCGTTGAATTTCACGCTTCGCGCTCGGATATATATTGTTTGCATTTAGAATGCTTGGATAAAACCTTATAAAAAAGTGATCTTTTAGATTGCAGTATTTATATACGTCTTTATATTCTGAATTTTCTACTTAATCAAGTATGGGTGAGAATATACTTTTTATCGAAAAAAGTCGTTGAGATAAATTGTTTGTCTTTTCTAATGCTTTAAATATCCGTACATTGAATTTTCAACTTTAGAAAAAAGTAGTTTCAAAAACATTCAAAATGCGCTCATTTTTTGAATTGTTATTGAAAATGGCTGGTTAACGCACTCGTCCTTTCTTTTAGGGTCTAAAAAAACAGTGCTGAAGATCAACTTGATCCGTTCATTTTTTCGAGATTTATTGTGTTTACGGACGGATGGACGGACAGACGCCATCGTAAAAACTTGATTTTCTGATTCAGGGGGTCTTGAAACGTCGAAATCTGTTGAAAAACTGTGGTGTCAAATTTGCGAAAATTTTAATAATTTCTTAATCATTAATGATGATAATGTAAAAAGATTTTTAAGAACGTAGTATAATTTTTAAACAAACTATTTTTCAAGAAAATCAAAAATCTTCAAGTTGGAAAATCTATTCTTTATATGCTATTTGGAATTTTATCCAAGTAGTTGTAGGAGAAGTAGTTTGTAGAAGAAAAAAGTAATTCTAGATATAGTAGAATAGTTGGATTTTAAGTAGAAAATTAAATTCCAAACAGAAAGGAATTTTCTGACAAAATTTGTTAAAATTTTCAATAAAATACATGAATTTTGAACTCAACGGATGGTCTTGCTACAGGTTGCTCTACTGAGATGGCTTGCTAAATTTTTGGTTGCTTAATTTTCAACCAAATCTTTGAATTTTCAACAAAAAATATAAAATATAAACTAAAAATAAAGGAGTTAAAATTCCTTTTAAAAATTTTATTCCTAAAAAAATCCGATTTTCATAAAACTAGGTAAATTTTAAGTAAAAAAACTCATTTTATTGAAAGAAAAAAACAAGTTTTTAAAAAAATAGCTCATTTTTAATAAAATTAATGAATTTTTAAACAAATTTCAATTCGTTAGCGGGACATGTAATGATAATCTTGTCAGGCTTTCAAAAATCAACGTTTTTTTTCTCGTGAGTTTTTCATATAATGCGTCGTACATAGAATTTTTAAATCTTGAAAAAAATAGTTTAAAATATTTTGAAAATAAGCTCACATCTTCCTTTCAGGTTCTAAAAAAGTGTGCCAAGCAGAATCCAATTTGATCAATCTTTCAAAAGTTCTTGTGCCTGCAGAATACAGACTACAGACAGGCAGACAGACTGGCAGGCACCTTCGTCAAAACCGTTTTTTTCTGACTCAGGGAGTCTTAAAACGTGGAGATTTAATAAAAACCGACAAAGTGAAATTTATGAAAATTCCTGCAAAAAACAAGAATCTATCGACCAAATTTGGACCACACCGAACAACCAAACCAAAAAAAACTTTTTCCAATTGCAATCTGAAAAAAATCTTGTTCAAAACAAAAATTTCAGACAATAATAAAAAAGAGGAAAGAAAAATGAGCAGGCAACCAACCACATCCCTTCTTCCTTTTTTTCTTTCTTCCGTCTTCTTTATGATTAATATTATCAAATCCCAAATAAAGGAACATTGAAAATAAAAATAAAAAATAATATTAAAAATATAATTATTAATAATATTTCAAAAAAATTAAGATTATTAATATGTAAATAATATTGATGATAAAAAAGACGTGGGGATGTGGTTGGTTGCCTTCTCATTTTTCTTTCCTCTTTTTTATTTTTGTCTGAAATTTGTGTTTTTAACAAGAACTTTTTTCAGATTGCAATTAGAAAATTTTTTTTTCTGTTTGATTGTTCGGTGTGTTCCAAATTCGGTCTTTAGATTCTTGTTTTTTGCAGAAGCTTACAATATTTAAAGCTGCCTGAAAACAGCTGAAATTGATTGATTGGAGCTGAATATGCTCTCAGAGAACAAATCCATCCTATAAAAAATAAATGTACACTCGAAATCTAAAGATACGCGAAAGTCGGAAATCGGTAACTTCAAAGATACGAGCGGGAAAGGGTCTCCCACTCCTGCGACGCTTAGATGTTGGGGGTACTGCGTAAGAACACAAACAGGCATAACGCGTGCGCGCGCACACCAAATGAGGACAACTTGCATTCGTGAACGCCTGACTTTCAAATAGGGCAAAATAGAGGGGAGAAAACCATAGACTTATTACAGATAGAGGCAACAAGCCAGCTTGGGAGCCGTCCCGGCGGTAGAGAGAGAAAGAGAATCAGCGAACCCGACAGTCACCTCACTCTTATGCATTTAGTTATCTCTATTCTGTTATGCCTCTCCCCACATTAGACTGTTTCAAGCAGCAGTCGTTGTTCGCGCATGCGCTGTAGACATCGATGTGCGACGAAGACAAAAAAGAGTACTCGAGGCGTTCTCTCTCTTTCTCTCTCAGCGAAATTGAGACGCACGGTCCCGCTTACAGAGCGGCCTATGGCTTGTTGCCTCTATCTGTATTAACTCTATGGAAAAAACTCCGCTCGCTCCACTGAAGTCGAGACGCTCGTATCTGTGAAGCGCTCGTTTCTTTGGAACTCGTATCTTTGGAGGTGGTATCTTTAAAGTCCATGAGCATCATTATATATACAGAAAAAATCACTAATCATAAGTTTCCTTTTGCTTTCTTATATTCCATGATAACTGCGGAGCCTTAGAACAAGTATTCAAAATTTACTAACGCAACTCCCGACACTCGACTGAAAGCGAGAGTTTGGTTATTTCATTTTTGATTCAGAGTTGACCTTTTGCTGGTAGACAATTCAACTATTGGATTAAAAATGGGAATGATTGATCAGGCGTTCGTCTTTTTAAATTTAATATTTAACAATTCGTTTTAAGGTCTTCTCACTATTGATTCAGAGATCTTTGGCGTTTCAAAATTCAATCTAATGGTCGGAAATTCTTTCTTTTGGTTTTAGAATCCATCTATTTAAAAGTCCAACTACTGGTTTGAACATTAAATCATTTTGTTGAAAATTTAACTGTTTTGTTAAAGTTATCTTCGGAAATTATATATTTTTAGTTGAAAATTCATTCTTGTGGATTAAGGGTTCATTTTTCATACTAGAAAAGTAATTTTTCTAGTTTGAACATTCAGCTGTCTTGGTTAAAAATTATTTTCGGCTTGAGAATCTAACTATTTGGTTAAAACATTAACTATTTGGTTGTTGCTGCAACTTTTTCGTTATAAATTAATTTTACTTTATTAAAAATTTGTCTTTTAATGTTTAAAATTTCACATAATTTGTTGAAAGTCATATTATATATATATATATATATATAATTCTCTATCCTTTTATTTATAAACTTTCAGATATAATTTCCAGGGTAATTTTTTCAATTAAGGATCTTTTAGCTAGATTCAGATTTTTTATTTAATATGCATAGCTAGAAACTCTAACAGCCCTTGTGACCAAGGAGTAAGTAAACTGATTTTACACTTCAGAGGTGTAAATGTATTAAAATTCAAGTATATTTTTTCACCAATTTTTCTTCTCATATCAGTCAGCATAGAAAGGTTAAACTCATGTTTTTTGCTTTATCTATAGAAAACTTAAGCTTTATGTTAAACTTGTTTAACTTTTCTAACAAACCTTTAGTATTTTTCTAATAAATACAAGTAAGGATATCGTCTAGAACGTTGAACAATATTGGAACTCAAAATGGTGAAATTAAAAATTAAAAATTTAGAACTCGGAATTTTCAACAAATTTATGATTATATTTCAAAAATCTTCAGCTACACTAGACATTCGATTTAAGCACTTTCTATTTATGCGTTTCCAGAAAATAACGCCGGTGGGTGAGAAGAGCCACGCAGCAAGAAGCGGAAATCGTCCGCGGTCAGTTACCCTACACAAAATAGTAACATCCCGATAAAGTGCAGTACCCTAGCAGCCAAGGGCAGAGCCAAACCCGGGCTTAAATCGAAAGTCTAGTGTATTTGTATTTTTAATTAGAAATGGTTAAATTTTGAATAATTCAAAATCATATAATTTTGAAAGGGTTATTTTAAATTGTTTATCCTATATGAACAGTAAAATGTTTGTTAACTTTGAAAAAATAATTTGTTAAAATAGAAGATACCATCCTTGTAGTAGATAATGATCCGACAGTATATAATCATTAATTTAAACCACAAGTAAAAGTAAAAATGTTTTTCCAAACATTTTTTAGCGTTTGTCTGTCTGTCTGTCCGTCCGTCTGTTAATACGATAACTCTCAAAATAATAAACGGATCCAGTCGATCTTTGGCACACTTTTTTTGATCCTAAAAGAAAGGACGAGTTCATTAACCAGCCATTTTGGATAAAAAATCAAAAATTCAACGCGCTTTGAAAATTTCTGAGACTTCTTGATAACACGTGTACCTCTCGTTTTATTCGTGAAAAACAACATTAAAAAAAATTGCTTGAAAAATGACAGAAGTTACGAAAAAAACTGATATAAGAAAAATTGTTTACCCGAAAAAGAGCTACAAATTTGTTATGAATCACTTTTTGCTGGGAAACGTAGTTTTGGTTTTAATCATAAAAATGGCACTTAAAGTAAAAATGGAAAATTTGTAGAAAAACGGAAAAAGGTACAAAAACAAATTCAGAGAAAAAAATTTATTTAGGGTAGATAGAAAGGGGTTACAAAAGTATAAGAAAGAGATGACAACTGTGCTAAAAGCTTTTATTTTATTTTAAGTGTTTCTGCAATGCCCAGATTATGAATAATTAAATTCATTACAAACTATTTTAAAATTCAAAACTCAAGAAGAAAGTTTCCATAAAAGCCTATTTTTTATTCACAGATCTTATACATAAAATTTCAAAATAAAAATTCTGAAAGTAGCATTATATGACCCGACAATGGATAAAAGCGCTGAATAGTCAAGCAAGTATTAAAAACCGTATTATTGCTATGTTTAAAATTACGACCTAATTTACATATTTTATCCCAAGACCTCTTTTTCCATGCCCATACAATACGAAAATAATGCAATGTCATAGTTTATACAAAATATTTAGAAAAAATACATTGTTAGTGATAAATAATGTGGTTATTTACTATTTTAAAATGTTTACAATTTTAATATACATTTAATTATACCTTTGTATATTAAACTTAAAACCTCAGTATATGAAATCCCCGTTAAGGCTATATGTATATACAGTGTATAACACTGTTTTTTAAGTGGAAAGTTCACACGAAATTTTAAAAAAGATTACATCCGTACGTTGTACCTTAATTAGGAGTAACTATTTACGCTATATGCAAATGACTTTACTGACATGTTTATTAAATTTCCATCTGATTTTTTTAACAGTGTACGTGATTAAACCTACATAAGTTCTAAAAGATACACTGTAAGAAGAAACAATGGTGAATTTCCCATACATGTATTGAAAGTAATTAACTCGTGCACGTATTGAAATTTTTCCATACATCGGTATGCGAAAGTAGTCATATTCTTACAGGACTTTTCCCTGAACGGTTAAGTGGTTTTTCCATACTTGGGTATGAGAAAAATAACAATTTTCCAATAAATTAGTTGTATTTTCCCATACTTAATTGGAATACGACAATTAAATAATTGTTTTTAAATCGTAAAGTATGTTATAAAGGAGTATGAAAGTATTGTTATGCTATGCATTGCAAATGCTTAAGAAGTATCAAAAAACTTATTAGTAACTCAGCTGTAGAGTAGTAAGTAAAATGTAGGCTGCTTCCTTCTTCTTTTTATGAAAAATATCTAATTGCGCTAAAAATATGTAAGAGCTTCACTGCTACAAATCCCAAATGTTTTAGAAGTGTGTACTGAAACTATTTCGAATTAGACGCTTGACACCATTACTGTAATATTCTCTGCTGCTTCTCCTCCATTCACCATGGTTACTGCACATGCGCATTTCACTCCGCTGCGCATTCTGAAGCCGCGCATCAAAGTTCCTGACATAACTGTAAGTTTTCCTATACGAGGGTATAAGATTATCGACGTGTATGGGAAATCTACAAGCTAGCAACGTAAAATTTTCATGTATGTATGGGATATTCGGAAATATGCAAAACATGTTAAAAAATATGATTATTTATTACAGTTGCTATATTGAACATATTCCTCGGAATTCCAATGATGTCCATGAATATACCTGAGATATTTGAGGTGATGTAGAAGATTTCCATGTACCGCCTATATCCCTTGCATCAGTATGTCCCTCTCTCATGTTCTTTCAAAATAGAACGATAGACAGTGGAAGTTTCATTTGCCGGCACATTTACATATATGTAGTTGTTTTCTGGATAATCGGGTGGTGAACTGGCATGATTATGATTATGGCTGTTGACATCGTAAACGTGAAAATCTTCAGCTGAAATATGGCTTCTATATGCATAGCTTATATGTATGAGAGCCATCCATGGACCATGCACAGCAAGGTCATGGCGCGATCTTAAATTTAGCTTCCCGACAGTTGCCGTATAATAACGTGGTTGCGCGGTTCTTATATAAGCGGAAAAGATACTTGAAGATTGGTTACGTTGCAGCCATTCGGGTACATGATCATCGTAAAGCCTCTCAATTTCTCCAAGATAAGTAGATCCATCTTGCATATAGAAATCAATGGTATCGGGGAGAACATCTGGAAAAACATTTCTTTGCTTCAAATAATCTTTTTTCTTTGTCTAGGTATTTATTAAATTAAAAATGTCTTTTCTGAAATGCCTTTTCGATAGGATTTTACGATCCAAATTCAGAGCGTCGATGTGAGACTTTAAAAAAGTTAATTTTTAAAAAGTTATGAATGTTTATTTAAAACAAAAATGAATTTTTGATTGAAAAAATTTTTTCATTTACATTTTTGCGTCAAAAACATAGGCCGATTTTTAAGATTTGCATATTTTTTTCGTCCATGGACTTCAACTTTTAAAATGTAGAGGTAGATTTTTTTCAAGGTGGCGGTCCCAGAATGGCGGCTGAAAGTCATATTTTTTTGTTTATTTTGATATTTTGGCATACACCTATTTTTAATCGATGAAAATGTACTTAAATTGATAAACGGGAGTCTTTTGGGGTCGCTAAACATGAATCTGATATTAGATTTTACAAATTCAAGATGGCGAATCTAGTACGGCAACCAAATTTTTTTGAAATAATTAAACTTGTATGAAAATGGGTATATAGGAGGTTTTTGGTTCGCTGAACATACACCTAATGTCAGAATTTACAAATTCAAGATGGCGGATCCAATATGGCGACAACAATTTTTCAAAATAATTTAAAATGTATGAAATGTGGTGAAACCATTTTCGCACTCTCCAATTTTAATATCTTCATTATGAGATATTTTTAGACGCTTTGATTTTCCAACACTAAATATTTGAAAAATATTTTGCAAAACGAAAAATTTACTCAAAGTTGTTGATAAAATTAAAACAGCAGAATTATGAAAAGGTTTATATATCATAAACTACATAAAATTTATAATATAAATATAAATAAATTACTAATTAAATAATGGTGCAGAAAACATTTAGGATTTTAGTAAACCACTTTAGAAAAACATATGATAAAAATGTTTTAATTTAAAAAAATTATGATTTATGTATGGTATGAAATTATGTCAAATTTAGGAATCGCACAATTATTTACAGGGCAATAAACTTATTTTAGTATGTGACTGATATCTACCAAGATGATATTCTAGAACGTAGTACAAGTTTTGCGATGAACAACATAAAAAATGTTCATATAGCAATTTCTGTCAATTTTAAATCGTTCCGAAATTGCTCCGCCATCTAATTCAATATAACATATATCATTTGTGAATTCTCATAGCAGTTTTATGATCAACGATACAAAAAAATCTATGAACCAATTATCATAAATTTTGAATTATTTTTAAAAATTGTGGCCGCCATATTAGATCTGCAATATTGAATTTGTAAAAGTTGACATCAGATTCATGATCAGGGACCAAAAAGCTTCTATATACCAGTTTTCATAAACTTTGAATTATTTATAAAAATTGTGGCCGCCATATTGGATCCGCAATAATAAATTTGTGAATTATGACATCAGATTCATGTATAACGACACAAAGACCTTCTTTTTGCCAATTTTCATGAATTTTGAATTATTTTTAAAAATTGTGGCCGCCATATTGGAACTGCCATATTGAATTTTTAAAATGTGACATCAGATTCACGATCAGCGACCCAAAAATTCCCGTTTATCAATTTTAGTACATTTTAATTAATTAAAAATAAGTCTATGAAAAAATATGAAAATAAGCAAAAAAATTTAGCTTTCCACCCGCCATTTTGGGTCTGCTATCTTACAAAAAAACCTGCTACTACATTTTGAAGGTTAGAGTTCATGAACGCAAGAAATATTCAAATATGAAAAATCGGCCTATGATTTCGATGCGAAAATGTGAAACGAAAAAATTTTTTCATTGGAAAATTCACGTTTTTTGTTAAATAAGCAAAAATAACTTTTTAAAAATTAACTTCTTCTTTAAATTCTGACACTGTTAGTCGAAAGTTCAGAAAATATTACATTTGAAATGATTACTCTAGATTTTTTACAATCATTATCATAGTAAAATATGCTGTTTAAAAAACGTAAAAAAATCATCAATAGTTTAAAGCAAAAACTGGCCAGGATTTAAAAAAAAAATAATCAGGATATATGTAATCGATTGAATTGTTTGTAAATTATCATTCTGTTTTCTAGCTTCCAAACGCACACCGTCATTAATTCGCTTTAAAAAAATAAAAAGCTGGCTCAACTAACCATTGGCTTACTCTGGTATAATAATTTATTTTAAAATCAATTAAAATCAAATTTGAAATCTTTGGGAAAGGTTTTTAACTAGGATTATTTTGTTCTGCAAAATACTTGCATTTCCCGACTTGGCAATACGTACGTTTTTTTTTGTTTTACTCTATTTTTGTATGTGCTTTAAAATAAATATTACCCTTTAGCCAACAAAGAGGAACAGGAACGGGAGCTTTGGCCTTCGGTTTGGGCTCATAACTGGATCCGCCGAACTGTGAAGTTGATCCTGCAACAATAAATAGATTCATTTTTACATTCTCATTAGAGAAGGTATTAGATTTGTGTAAAATATGCCCCCCCCCCCCCCGGTTTTTGTCAAATGTCCACGTTTTGAGACCCCCTGAACCCGAAAAACAAGTTTTTACGAATGTGTCTGTCTGTATGTCTGTATGTATGTATGTATGTCACAAATTAAAGGTCAAGTTCGTTAGCCAGCCATTTTGGATAAAAATTTAAAAAGTGATAACATTTTGAAAATTTTTGAGACCACTTTTTTTCAAGATTTAAAAAATTTTATGTACAGTTATTAGTAGTACTCAAAAAGTCTAACAGTTTATCTTTATCACGATATCAAAAAAAAGTCAAAAGGGGAGAAGCATTGGATTTTGAAAGCCCTACAAGATTATTATCATAAATTTTCGAACTTCTTCGAAACATCGAAAATTCAAATTTTGATCCCGGAAAAAATTAGGAAAAATAAATTAATCCATTTTGCGGTCAAACTATGCAAGATACGAAAAAAGATGCAAAAACAAAAATTGTACAGCCAAAAAATATCTATAAATTTTGTATAAATCACTTTTTGATACAACGTGTTTTTGTTTTATTCATAAAACAACATTAACAACAACAACAAAAAATTTTCAGAGCTATAGCGATTTCAAAATCCAAAAAAAGAAACGAAAATTAGCATTATCAGCGAAACAACGCAAGATACTTTGTTTCATTAACAAA
>JAAAKG020149649.1:0-10015 GCA_010014905.2 Druon quercuslanigerum
GTCTCTCCTAATTGACTTCGCCTGTTCTCTCGACGCTCCACCTCCCTCCCATCCTTTAATTTGCGACTCCCGTCACACGTTACAATTCGGATTCTCCGTTAAAGTTTCCATTTAAATGGCACAGAGTGATTGCAATAGTTTGTTTTTAAAGCGTTAAAAATGTTTAAAAATGTAATAACTTCTGCTGAAGGCGACTTCAAGCGCTCCCATAATCGCTTAAGTAGTATGCTGGCACTGCAAGAAGATGTGCTTGACGTCGCTCACAGCCTATGTTAATGATAGGTTTTGTATTTTTCTTAACGTTGCAAAAAAAACTCTTGCAATTATTCCGTGACCTTCTCATGGAAAAGGACCTGGCACACATCTTTGTAAAATATGGCCCCGGTGAAATTAACTAAAACTAAAGTATAATGTAGTTTATAATATCCTGATAAAACAAAGTCCTTAGACACTGGGTCCAAAAAACGCCAGGTTTCGAGATAGGAAGGACTAAATGTCACTTTTCATGGAGACGAGAGGAGTTCCATGGATCCTCGAAGACTGTTGCGCACTACGCTCAGGAATCATGCTGAACTCTCTGTTCCTTTTATATTTTGTAGTTTGGGACTCTCCAAACAATAATATCCAAGCCTGAATGTCGAGAAAAGGATACTTTTTCGTGAGTGGTGTACCAAAGTTAATGTTTCATGCATACTCGAGGAGTTCCATGGACCCTCTAGAACTATTTGGTACCACACTCAGGGAGCGTGACGAACTCGCTGTCTCTTTTATATTGTGTAACTCAGGGGCTCCTAATCGATAATATGTAAGTCATGCCCAGCTCTTTTCCATCCAATTAAGGAAAGAAATGCGGGTAATCAAGACAATATCAACACGATATCAGTGCACGATCCTACCAATTAAGGCAAGACTGGAATATTATCCAGCCAGTAAAGGTAAGATTAAAGCATGATCAGGTTATTAATAGCAATATTCTGGTATGTTCCAACCAGTGAAGGCAAGATTATGTTGCAATCCGGCCAATGAAGGCAAAATCGGGAAATGTTTAAACCAGTTATAGCAATATTAGTGTATGGTTTGGTATTGAATGACGCTCTGATCAGTAAATACAACAATGAGAATTAGTTTGCTAAAACAAGACGAGTTTTGGTATATAATTCTACTTTTTCTTTAAATGACATCCGCAATATTGTTAATCATAAATCTGCTTGGATACTTGCCTGCTGGTTGATAGCGCGTATCCTAAATACAATAATATGTTTGCTACATGTGCAGATGATTTGACTGTCTTGGCCCCAGTTTTACAAGTACAGTATTACCTCAATATTTTGTTCATTGTTTTGCGTTTCATCCAGCTGCAGCTCTTGATTATCGGCTGCTTAAATCAAGTACCTTGTACATAGGATATCCAGATCTGATATTTCGTAGCACGTCTGAAACACTCGCACTATCATTAAACCCGGTTCATCGACATGTTCGTCCAGCTCCAAATCTTCCATTCGCTTTCTGTCAAACTTATCTTAGATGCCGGTTTTCAATTGTAACTCTGACCTAGACGCGATTGGGTTTACGTGATTTTTGTAACATTCTTTGGGCTAAGTCTACGGTCGCTTCAGCCATATGTATGCAAGAACGATACTTGTTGAGGATAGCCCCAGCAATATGATAAAAATCGCCGGTGATAATGGCATGGTTCATGTTCATGAGACGTCCGAAGAACTTAAATACAGATTTTATGTTGCCATTTTGTGTTGTAAGGCGATTGCACATGTATAGCAACTTAATGAAGGGAAATAAAAGCACAGAATTTGTCAACATGATAAATGGCAAAGGGGAAATGCAAGATGTGACAGGCGGGGTTAGAGACGCTTTCAGAGACCATTTTAAAGGACAATCCCGAAATAAAGCTATAGGAAACCTCAAATGCAATGTAGAACACAATTTATTAGAAAACTCAATTAAGTAAGTCTATGTCACTGAGGTTACAGATATAATCAAGACCTTGAAAAACAGCGAAGCTTCCGGAGTAGACAGTATTAACGCTGAAATACTTAAACACGGTGGCGACTACATACCACATAGACTGTGCGAACTAATAAATTTATGTATGGAAATAGGAAAAGTCCCAGGTGATTGAAAAAATCGATTATCGTGCCAATATACAAAAGAAAGAGAGATAAAAGCGACTGCAAAAATTACAGAGGGATCAGCTTATTAAAAATCGTAAGTAAAATCTACTCGAAAAGACTTATTCGTAGAGGAATAAAAATAACAGAAGAAAAGATTTAGGAAGTCCAATGTGGGTTTATGCCAGGAAGGTCATGTACGGACCAAATATTTAGCTTAAGGCAAATCTGAGAAAAAAAGTTTGAGAGTGGACAAAAAAGTTTTCTGTGCATTTGTCAACCTAGAAAAAGCTTTCGACAGGGTATATAGGAGCAAACTTTGGGTACGTACATAATTGGTGATGTTTAATCCAATTCAGATTATGTTATTCTCATCCAAAAACTACCAATTAATTTTTTTACAGTAGTTAGACTACCCCTAGATACGTTTATAATAACTTAGTCTTGACGATGTGGTTAATAGGACCTGTTTTATTAGATTGGATAAGTGCGTGAAAGGCGACCTGCAATGCAACACTGACAAAATATCAAAAATCAATCTCCCAACCTTTAGTTCTAGATATTATCGATCAGGAGACCCTAAAATACAAAATGCCAATTGAACAGAGAGATCGGCGTGATCCCTGAACGCGGTGCCAAACAGTCCTCAAGGTTCGGTGTAACTGGTCTCATCTGTATGAATAGCGACAGACGATACAATACCGAGGGAAAAGTATCCTTTCGTCCACATTTAAACATGGATATTATTCTTCAGGGGGTCCCAAACTACAAAATATCCAACAGGCTGTGATTTCGGCATGATCCCCAAGCGGAAATTTCGGTTATAGTTTAGGAAAATTAAGAAACGATTTCTGCATAAAGCTTTAGTGACGCGTTTCTGAAACGTTTCAGTTAGGAGTGTGCTATATAATAGACCTTAACAGTTGGTACACTGAAAAAACAATATTCTAATATTAAGAGCGTCATATTCTCACAGGCGTATTATAACCAAAGGAAGAAAATATTTTTAAAATGAGAATATGATTAAGGAAGAAAAAATGTGCATCGGAAAATGCGCCTTGTTCAGTTTAATAATTTTCTTTAACGTTTTGTGCCGCATGCTTTCAGATCTGTTTGCTTTTCTTTGTTATTTTAGACATTGAGTGTTTCGTTTTAAAGAAAAGTGGGAAATACAACATAAAAATAATTAAATATCTTTTATCATAAAGACAAGAATATATATATGCTTAAGGTAAGGGGGCCTCCATCGAATTGGAGTGTACCATATGTGCACGCAGACACGTGTAATTAAATACTTGACAGTTTGCTGACGATTTCTATCTACAAAATATTACCCAAATTGTCGCGTTTGTTTGGTGTGCAGGTCCGTCGTAAAAACTCAAACAAAGATCAGAAGAAAATGGCAATTTGCACATAATGCAGATCACGTAGTACTGGTCTTCATAAAAGTTAGAAAATATACTTAAACTCCTATAGATTTATGATATTATTATATTTACCAATTGAATTGAATATATGCACCAATGATACGATGAGCGTATGAACCAAGTTCATCTTTTCTAATTGAATGAAAAACCGATTAATGTATTAATGAACTATTGGTGAAAATCTTACTAATGAATATTCTTTTGCTTTATTAGAATATACAATTCATATGTCGTATCTAATCGTTATCTCATGATCTCGTTACGTCAATGTGTTTCTTCTGAGCTATTAATATTTCATTAGTGATGTCAGCATTTCTATCATATTTTAGATTTCAGAGCGATTCGGTGTTTACATGAAAAATTTATTTAGTGGCTACCAGAACTTTATTTTGCTCGTTTAAATATATATATATATATATATATATTAATATATTATATGTAAAATATAACAGCGCATGTGAAAATACTAAGCAGGGACCATAAAAATCCTGTTGAAAAAATTTGAATTAACAGGCCCGCTAACTTCAAATGAAGATTTTGAATTGAAAACAAAAATTCGTAATTACTTATAAGAAGAATAAGAGGAGACATTGCTGCTTGAAGTGAAGCTGCCTTGGGTTAAGTATTTTTTAATAATAAAGTACATCAGTAGGAAAATATTTATTTAATTTAAAATAAAATGATCAAAAGTTCATACTGAACATTGAAAGTAAGTTCGATTTCAGCTTGCTTTAAATTTTAAGTTTAACTCTCAACTTGTTTAATCATGATATTCTTAGTAGTTTATATGCGTGGTTATAAATTCAGCTACTTAAACAAATTTCCCTTTTTAAGGATAGCTTTTAGGCGTGAATATCCAATTTTAAAATTTTCAAAATAAAGTTTTAACGCCTTGACAAAATAAAAATTAAAAGGGATTGTAATAGAAATTTTTTGATATAAAACGTTTTTACTTGATCAACTGTTATTACAAATTTATATTTTGTTCAAGCGAACTATACTTTAAGTATAAGTTAAACAAATGTAAAAGTTCAAATGTTTCAATTTCAAATTTTATTAAAATACATTTGAGCGAAGAGACTCTAGGCATTAAGATATGCGATGACTTTAGTTGTTAAACTAATTGTTAAATTACTTAGTTATTTAATTAATTTATGCTTATAGACTCTTAAAATAATTTTATTTTAGGAACTTGTTTTTGAACACATAGGAATGTGGAATAGAACGAGGAATCATGTAAATCCTGCAAAACTGGAATTGTGGGTTGTGTTTTTTTCAATTGCGACGAAAGAGGTCAAACTCTTCCGCGGAATAATCCAGCTATCGGGATAGAAAGATTGATAAAAATTAATTGAACGATTTAAATAACTCTGTGCGAAGTTTAAATTTCGCGCGTAAAATTTCATGGCCATCGCATTGCCTATCTCTCGGTTTCAGCGGTTACTGTATAGTAGAATCCCTGAACCCACCTACCCGTGTAGAATTTTATACGTGGGCCTGGTAAGGTACTAACTAGTTTTCTCTACTTCTGGTGAGCATGGGCCATACAAGGCGTGTAACGCTTTTCCAGATTTTTTCCCTACTTACGGCAGTCTTGTCAGAGCCTTCCCAGTTTTTCTAAGCTATGCCCTATATTTTCAAATAATAATAATAATAAACAAAAACTACTTTTTAGAAAGAAAATTTATTTTATTGGCTATGATACTACAGAAAATACATATTATATTATGATTATTCAGTCTTTGATGCTGAAAACGTTTCCGTTTTGAAGACTAACAATATTTTATTAATTCATATAAATTCTAACATCTTATTTTATGCAAAAACTTCATCATTTTACTCCTTACTAATTACTTATTACATTGTAGGATTAATTGCAGAAAGAAAATTCAGTTTTTTAAAAACATAAACTGTTTAAAAAATTAGTCATAGGTTTCAAATTAACATGTATGGTATTAAATTCAAAATAAAATTTGTAATAAAAAAATCTAGAATTGACTATCTAGCCTTTAAAAATTCTTCCGTTTTTATTTTTGGCACATTTGAAATTACATTTTGAGTCGAGACATCCTCTTTTTGCCTATATTTATTATCAACCTGTTTTGCCTCCTAATCAAGTGTATACTCAGAATCTTTCGTATATAAAAGCAACTTTGTTGACAGTTTTTTCATTTCAACCAATTTTTTGTGTTTTTTGTGCAGCAGCTTGAATAGTTTCTACAAAAACGTGTGATACGGACGGTTTATGTTTAAGCCTTGAAATTACTTTTTTTCAAATATGGTTAGTACACATTGCTGCAAGATTTAATTTGTGTGCAGAATTATTGTCAGATTAAAAATTTAAAGGACAAGAAGGTACCAAAATGTCATAAAACAATTTGTGCAATGAAATCTATAATGTAAAAATTTTTTAAATCAATTCTATATGATCATAAAAATATTTCCATAAATAATACAGTAATAATAGTCTAAGAACCGAATGTAACAATCGCAACAATTTTTTCAAATAAATCTAAATTGAAATCCATGATAAAAAAAAACTTTTCAAAAATCTGATATTTGTGCTTGGTTGTGGTAGCCGCGCAAAACAATTAATCTGAAATGCAATTTTTACTATGGTCTATATATTTTTACGAAAGCCTTGTACAAGCCATATTTTTTGTTGAAAATCATCTTCTTTGTATCACATTAATTTATTGAATTCGAATTTCGAAAACATAAAGGTTTAACAAAATAAAGGAATAATTTTTGAAATTAAAAAAATGTCAAAATGCATGTTTCGAAATTGGGCGCATAGCTCAACCAAGCACAAATTTTATATTTTTGAAACTTGCATTTTAAAAATTGTTTTGATCTCAAAAATTATTCTGCTGAAAAAGTTACTAATATTTCATAAAAAAATATAGACCTGAGTAGAAAGTCTGTAGGATAATAATTGTTCAGCACGCCTAGCACAACCCAGCACAACTATAAGTTTTTCGAAATTCACATTTTGTAAATTTTTTTTGTAATGTTACAAAAAATGATACTTTGTGAATAAGGGTTCAAAGTTTGACTTTTTTTAGAATCGTTGAAGGCACAATTGAGCACAAACCTATCACAATTCAGCACAATTTTATTGTTGTTGAAAAAGCAAAATTTCGTTAATGTTAAATACATGAAATGAGGAATTTTATTGATATGTGGGGGAAACCCTAGATGTCCACAGGCCGAGGTCCAAACGATAATACCAATTGCATAGATTTTTTGTTTTTCAAAAAATATTCAATGAAATAATTAAATCGATAATTTTTTTTGAATCGATTTTATTATGTCTTTTAACGGCTTTTGAAAAAGAAAAAACAATATCCAAGTACGGGGAAAAATATTTTTTTTCCAATTGTTAAAGAAACAAAGTTTCTCCCCATGCAGTTGGAATTATTGCTTAGCCCTAAGCGTGCGGACATCTTAACAGCTGACCACACAACTTAGAATATCTAATTTGACTTATTCGAGCTAATAATATGATTCGAATGATGAATGTTTTTAAGCTTTGTAGTGGAATGATCAATTGAAAAGAAAAAATGCAAAATTATTCTACTCACCGACAGCACGCGGTTTTTAACTATTGATTCGAAATTTTATGTAATTCTAAATGAACATAAAAATGCATACATATAGTAAAAAATATGTTTTTATTAAACTAAACAAAAATATATTTATAACTTTCAGTTATTGTTCTCTGAAATTTAATTTCTAGATCCCATTTGATATAAATTTGATATGATTTATTAAATAAATAATAACAAATAATAAACTAATAATATACTACATTTAAAATATTAATAAAATACTTTTCCAGAACTTTATTATGATAGCTATTTATATTTCATATCATAGTCTTTTTTATTTGCGTAGGTTAGCGTGGGTCGTTCTGTAGAAAATGGGTTCCTATTCTTACTTTCTTCTGGATCTTATTTCGCCTTAATATATCAAAAAAATGCTCAAAGGCAACTTAATTATATATAAGCTTAAGCTTCAGACCACATATATTAAAATTATGTTGTTATGGTAATAAATATGAGTACTTACTTCGCATAATTTTGAATTTGAATTGGGTTCCTATTTGTAGCGTCCACAATTTATGATCCACATTGATCGTCTTTCTTTTTGTCCTAGTCGAAAACGATTAAGTTTAAATCCATCGTCGCTTCTATTTTCACAAAACGAAGCACTGCAGCAGACCATTTCCCTTATATTATAAATTTAATTTTAAACAAACTATAAGAACATTCTTATCGCATTGTTTCCTGCGAACTGACAAGGAACCAGTATGGTGCTTGAATATCCCTGTCTTATATAGTACCCTAGATAATTTACATAGGGGTTGCGCTGATGCGCCAAGGCGCGCTTTTGGAACTCTGAAAATTTCACTAAGCAGTCTTTTTTCAATTTATTTAAATGCAAGCTTCAAAATGTTTAAATACTTCAGAAATGAAAAAAAAATTGCCCAATGTTTACGTCAAGTAAATAATACGAAGTCTGTCTATTAAATAACGATACTGGTTACGAAAAAGGGTTTTATTATATTGTTCTTCCACATCTCGGGCCGTTTCTTACGAACTCGTTCTCGCAATGTTGCCAAAACTGACAAATAGTAAGTCTGGTTGATAGTCTGACCCTCTGGAACCCAGTGAGTCAATACGATACCGCTAATGTCGAAAAAAACGATCAACATTGCCTTGAATTTTGATTTGTACATTCGTGCTTTTTTCATTCTGGGCGATTCAGGCGTCTTCTAATGCATCGAGTGCCGCTTTGCTTCAACATCGTATTGAAAAATCCACGTTTCGTCGCAAGCAATAATGTCTTTCATCAGTCCAGGATCTTCTTCTAACCTTTCAAGGAAATCTGAGCAGACCTGTTGAGGCAAGAGCTTTTGGTCAGGAGTCAGGTTTTTTGGCACCAACTTCGCACAGACTTTTGTCATGTGTAATTCCTCGTGTAAAATTTTTCTAACCGTTTCTTTATCGGCGTTTACAGCCTCGGCAATCATCCGCAAACAGTGATAGAGCGACCTGGGCGCTGGTCATCTTCAGTTCTCTCTTGGCCCTCAATGAAGCGCTTACAGATAGAATCATGAGATGAATACAGTCTAGCAATCGAGATTAAATAAAATAATATTTCAATTGGATTAAAGTTCTCTTTATTGAGATATCCTTTCTTTCAGAGAGAACCCATAAGACTAACGACAAACTGGTGACATGGTTCCCTTCCACACTCTACTCTTAATCATTCGTTTATAGGAGCAGTTTCTGGAAGACCACACGCACTCATAATCTCTAATAAATATACGGATAAAATACGTCTTGGACTTAGTTACTCTCTATGTGACTTTATTATATTCAGTTTAATAAATGATTCATTTCTGTTCACTATTCCAACACTCCCACTCAAAAATAATCGATTTACATTAAACTTAGTTACGTTCACTTTATCATTTGGGGATTACATTAATAGTCCAACATTTGTTGCGATGAATTGGGAAAAATCCCAGCATTTAAAAACCCAATCAGACTAAAGTCACATTCTCGTGCACTTTTACTTTATTATACATTTAAATATATGTACTTCTATTTTTGACATAAATCTTAAATTTATATTTTCTGAGTCATAATATATTTCAGAAGATTATACATGTATACATATATGCACGGCAGGTAGTGGCTTTGTAAAACCATCTGCTGATTCTTTACCTGTAGAAATATATTTAAGTATAACTTCCATATTTTCAACCTTTTGTTTTGAAAAATGATATTTAGTATCAACGTTTTTTGAACGTTTGTGATCAATCGGATTATTTGCTATCGCAATACACCCATTATTATCTTCAAAAATTTTTATGGGCTTTATTAAATCCTGTTTTATACTTGACAGAAGAGGTTTTAACCATAAAGCTTCTTTAATTCCTTCATAAAGTGCCATATACTCAGCTTCTGTGGATGACGTTGCAACTGATTTGCCTTTTAGAATTTCAACAAATTGTGTTTTTGTCAAATAATTTAAAAATATAAGCCTATTAGCAAATCTTTATAATCAATCCGTTTATAAACTAATCGAACTTTTACCGAACCTTTAATGTACCTCAAAATTCTTTTTAGATTTTCCCATAGCTCTTTATTATTTTTGTTTTGAAATCTGCTTAGACGATTAAAAGATATACATAAATCAGGACGAGTACACAACAAAGCATACATTAGACAACCGATAAGATTTCTGCACGGTGCATCATAATGTTTTTCAGAATTTAAATCAATGTATTCAGTTTGACAGGTAACGGAGTTTTTATAGGATTACATTCATTCATTTTATATTTCTTCAGAACAGATTGAAAGTGTGCACTTTAGTCTAAACTAATTTCTTTGTCATTTCTTTCAACCTTTATGCCCAGGAAAAACTTTACTTCTTTTAAGTCTGTCATTG
>JAAAKG020149650.1:0-10015 GCA_010014905.2 Druon quercuslanigerum
TGTTGCAAGTTGTGATTCGGGATTATTTGTTATTCCTCAAGTGGTTGAAACTTGATTTTATCGGGAATTCTTGGTCAATCTGTAATGTACCTACACTACTATCGGAAATTATAAGATCGATTGACGCAAGCACTAGTAAAAATTACTGCTGTCTTTGAACCACGATAACTAAGCGAAAAAAAATGATAGGGCATTTAAAACAAACAGTTGGAAAGCCTATGAAATTCCACGTCTAGTAATGTTAAACAGATTATTTTTTGATCTGCTGAAAAGAATACAGCACGTGATAAGTTTAAAAAAAATTCTAGATTTTCTAAAATTTTGTTCCTTGACTTCAACTTTTAACATGAACTAGGAAAATTGTTAAAAAAATATGAAAATTATACGACATAAAGCCTTAAATTTTATTTTTAATTTAAGCCAAAGAAACTTAAGAAATCTTCATTGGTTCCCGAGATACGATTCCAAATCTTCAATCATATCTGAGTTGAGTATTAGTCGACGATTACGGTTCTCGGCCGGTCTGCTGCTCGCCTCCTTCGTTGAGGTAGGACCAAATAGGCCACGCCCAGAGGTGGTGCTTGATTCGGGCTCTCTCATACTTTAGATTCTGCTCATCAGTAATTTTTATATAAAATTATTCTAAATTTTTTATATTTGTCATTTCTTTTTTTAATTATTTACAATTATTTCAATTCAGAATTATCCCCATTTCAAAGAATAAAGAAATGATGAACAGTTTTTTTTAGTCCTTAAAATTTTTATTAACTAGAATATTAACAAAACTGTAGATATGTTGTTACGAGAATAAACTATTTTTCAAACGAATTAAGCATCTTAATTCTAAATAAATTATTTATATAAAGAAAACTCAAAAGTATTAAAAGTGAATAATGAAGAATTTCCAAAATAAATTAAATATAAAACAGTGCTTAGGGGTAATAAAAATTATATTTCTTATTTCTAACAAGTAGTTTATTATTTTCCTTTACACAAAATTTTTCTCACACAAACAACTCGTTCAATATTTAATTTTTTAGACACGGGACTCCTCGAAGTAGCCACCTTTCTCTAATTATTTTGTAATTTTGATCATCGAAATATTAAATAATGAACGAGTTGTTTGTGTAAGAAAAATTTTTGTGTAAAGGAAAACAATAAACTACTTATTAGAAATGGAAAATATAACTTTCATTACGCCTAAGCAATGTTTTATATTTAATTTATTTGGAAACTCCATTATTATTCACTTTTAATACTTTTGAATGTTTTTCATATAAATAATTTATTTAGAATTTAGCTGCTTAATTCATTTGAAAAAGAGTTTACTCTCGTAACTACATATCTACATTTTTTATTAATATTCTCGTTAAAAAAATTTTAAGAGATAAAAAAAACTGTTCATCAGTTTTTTATTCTTTCATATGGGGATAATTCTAAATTGAAAAAATTGTAAATGATTAAACAAGAATTAATAATTTTAAAAATTCACCAATGATTTGAAATAAAAATTACTGATGAGCAGAATCAAAAGTATAAGAGATCCCTAATCAAGCACCACCTCTGTGCTTGGCCCTTTCGGTCCTGCCTCAAGGAAGAAGGCGAGCAGCAGACCGGCCGAGAACCGTGGTCGTCGACTAAAACTCAACTCAGATACGATTGAACATTTTTAATCGTATCTCGGGAACTGATAAAGATTTTTTAAGTTTCTTTGACTTAAATTAAAGATAAAATTTCAATCTCTATTTCGTATAATTAACAGAATTTTGTATTAAATTTCCTAGGTCATGCTAAAAGTTGAAGTCGAGATACAAAATTTTAAAAAATCTAAAATTTTAACACTTATCACGTGCTATATTCTTTTCAGCAAGTCCAAAAAAATCTGTTTAACATTGCTAGAGGTTGAATTTCATAGACTTTTCAACTTTTTTTAAAAAAATCCCCTTTCATTTATTTTTGCAGTGTATCGTGGTTCATAGCCAGCAGTGATTTTTAATAGTGCTTGCGTCAATCGATCTCATAATTTCCGACGGTGGTGCAGTTGGTAAAAAATCGTTTTTGGAGTGTTGAAAATTTAATTATTTCGTTTGAGATAAAAATTAATATTTTTCAGTTAAAAACAAATTTTTTTTAGTTAAAAATACATTTTTTTAATTGACAATTCATCTTCATTAGCCGAATTCAGCTGTCTTAAATAATTTTTTGCTTGCTAATTTTACTAAATAATTAAAAATTGATATACTCAGTTTAAGATTTGTCCTGTTACAAGAAAATTTTTGTTAAAAATTCATCTTTTTTATAAAAATCAAGTTTATGCATGAAAGTACATCTTTTTAGTTAAAACTTCATTTATTTTATTAAAAATATGTTTTTTTTTAATTTAACTGCTTGTTATTGAAAAGTAAATGTTAAAAATTCTACTTCTTGGCTTCAAGTTCAACTACTTTCATAAAAAAAATTGTTGTTCAAGATTCATCTTTTTGGTTGAAAATCCATCTATTTTGTTAAAAACTTGTTTTTTTGCAAAAATTTCACCATTTTTTTAAAAATCTGTTTTAAAAGTCTGTTTTGCTAAACATTCGTCCACATAAAAACCATGGATTTCGTCTCATTCAATATTCCTAGAATTTATTAATAGTTACAACATTCTGATTTATATTTTCAGTATGAGAAAACGTTCGATTTCCAATAAAGCTAAAAAGATTAAAAAGATAAAAAAAATTAAAAAACAAGAGAATTATTGATAAAAATAATAGAGTACTAAATTTTAAATGTATAAAATTTTCTGTCTTTCACATTAAAGAATGTTTAATTGTGAAACATTAAAATTAAGCTATTAAAAACATATTAAAATAAAATTCCTATAAAATTTAAGTCCTAATGATGGAATAATTTACAAATCTAAAACAACTAAATTTTTTTTCAAAATCGTCACAAATTAAGAATTGTTATTTATATATCTTCAAAAATTAAACAGTTTTTAAATGTAAATATTTAAATTGAAGAGTTTTAAATCGCAAATCCTTAAAATACAAAAAATTGTTGTTGTTGTAAATAACGGAAACCTTAAAAATTTAAAAATTTCAATTTTAAATAATAAAAATTGCAGAACCTTGAGGTACACATTTTTTAAAATCAAAAACATTTCAACTGCGAATCGCTAAGGTTGAGGATTTTTTAATTTTATTAATTTATGATTTGAAAGTTATGCGAGTTTTAATTTAATTTAATTTAAATTTAATTTAAATTTAATTTAATTAAAATATAAAATCCTGAAAGATTCACATGTTTCAAAACTGAATAGCTTTCACTTCTAAATCTTTAAAATTGAAGAGTTTTAAACCGCAAATCGTCAGAATTAAAGAATTTTTCTCTCTAAATCATCAGAACTAAATTAAAAATTATGCAAACATACAAAATAACATACATTTAAAATATAAATCTTAAAAATTAATTAATTTTAATATTAAATCTTTAAAATCTCAGAATTTTAGGTTAAAAATATTTAAAAATTGAAACCATTTAAACTTCGAATCGTTAAGATTGAAAATTTTAAACTTTAAATCTTCAAAATTTTAGAACTTGGCATTTTAAAAATTAAGATTTCAAAATTTTTTCATTTTCCTTATTTAGAATTTAAAAATTATGCGAATTTTTATTTCTACAGTTGAAAATCCTGTCATTTGGAAGTTTTGCAGTTCAAATTTTCAATAATGCAGAAGATTCATGTGTGAAAACTCTTAACTTTTGATCTTTGAATTTAGCATAACTCAAGAATTGTTCTTTACACATGTTTCAAAACAAAAGAGCTTTCACTTAAAAATCTTTAAAGTTGAAGAGTTTTAAATCTCAAATCGTTAAAATTACAAATATCTCTATTGCAAGTCTTCAAAATTGACGTATTCCAAAAAAAGGTTCCAAACCTTTGAAATATGATTCTTGAAAATTTAATAATTTGTAATTCCAAATTTTTAACATTCAAGAATTGTTAACCGTAACTCTTTAAAATGGGAAAACTTTTATTTAAAAATAAATTAGAATTGCACAGTATTTATTTCAAAAAATTCACAATAAAAAACTCAAAAAGTATTAATAATAATATTATGTAATATTTTCACTACGTCATATTCTATTTGCAACGTATTCCGAATTAAAGCATACGAATCAACACTGCTAACTGCATTTTCAATATTTAATTAATTAACATTTTTAAACATTTTTTTGGGAGACTGGCGTCTGAAACTGTATAAAGGTGTCATTTTTTGCCAGTTTTAATAAGAAGTGTGCAAAGTTTATAAAAAAAACACTAATGGTATTACTTCCGAGCTTTTTTATGATCCTTAAATATCTTAAATAAGATCCTAAAAGTAATGAAAAATAAAAGAGAAATTACAATTGGCCTTTATGTTTTTCTCAATTAGCCGAGTACTCGTAATGGAAGGGCGTTTGTTCATTAAGAGGTCGGCAATAATTGTGTGTGTATTCAAATTAACAAGAAAGTGTGAACATTTCTTCGTTCTGGTTTCGCTCCCTGTCATTATGACACCGTAATTTTTCCTGTATTTCTCATTTAGGCCAGAAAAAAGCATAATCTCGTTGGTCTACTTTACGTTTCCGGTGATTACACGGTGAAATTTAATGGGAAACTATCGGGTAGCGTAACAGCAAAGCCTCTTTACTGGTTTTTAATCTCCCTCGAAGGAAGATAACGCAACGGAAGCTTTTTAAGAGTGCTCTTCATTATCAGCCCTCGCAGAGAGGTTGTGCAATAACTTTCAATTCGTTTCACCTTTCATAAAGTAACTCTGTAACTTTAATCTTTTGAAATTTACTTACAGAGAGAATTAATGCCATTATAAAATAGCAAAGTGGGTGAAACAGGGTGGATTTTTTAAGCAAATGGGGGAATAATAGAGAAACAAATTCTTTAGAAAAAAGTTAATGTAGTTAAAGTAATTAATTTAATTTAAAACAGACTTTTTATCAAAAGAGAGTTATTTTTAGCAAAGGAGTTGGGATTTCTAGATAAAAAGTCAACAACAAAATTCATTTTTTATCAAATAGTTGAATTTTTAAGGAAAAAAGAGATAAGATCTTATCTTTTTTGTTCTTTTTCTGTTACTAAAAAAGATGATTTTTTCAAATTTAATAGTTGAATTTGTATCCAAATATTTATATAATGAGCCTATAAAGATAAAATTAATTTAGGTACCATATTAAATTTAATGCCAAAACAAGATTTTCTACCAAAAAAGCATAATTTTTAACCAAAACTTTGGAACTTGAAGCAAAATTTTTAAACAAAAAGTTGAATTCTCAACCTATGAACTTGAATTTTTATTTAAGTGGTTGGGTTTTAAAAACAAAAAATGATGTCTGACAATAACACGATTTTCTACTTTTTATATTACAATGAACAAATAATAGTTGAATTTGGAAAGAAAAAGAACGTATTTTTCCAAACAAAGTTTAATTAACCAACACAGCAGTTGCTGTGTTGAAAAAAAAAACTTTTCTACGAAGAAAGATCATTTAAATCCAAAATAATGAATTTTATATTCGAAATAGTTGAATCACATCGATTTGAGTTAAATAAAAAATACGAATTTTCTACCAAATTAATTAATTTTTAGACCAATATTTGAATCTCCAACCAATTAGAAGAATTTTTAAAAAAGCAGTTTAATCTTAAACGAAGAGAAGTAGATTTTTTAACAAAAAGAGATAAATTTTTTAGTAAACATGTAATAGTTGATATTTTGAACCACAAATATTTTTCTTTGAAATCAAAGCCAGTTGAATTATACACAAAAACAAAAAATCAATTTTTAACAAAATAGTTGAAATCATTATACTTAATTTCATTTTATTTCAACTACATATTTAAACATTTAATAAGAAAATATCATCTTTCAATTAAAAAGATCAATTATCAACTAAATATTGAAAATTTATGTAATAATTTCAAAAATTGATTTTCAACAAAAAAGAAAAACGAATTTGCAACAAAAATAGTAAAATTTAAATTAAAGGGATAAACTTTTAAATAATATTATGATTTTTAACCAAAAATGAAAAAGTAAAACTTCAAAAAATATAACTGATTTTTCCCAGGAAAAAAATTTATAACAAAATAGTCACATTTTAAAGTCAATAGTTTAGCAATAGAAAAATTCATTTCCAATCAAATTGATCAATATTTTAACTAAAAAGAATAATTCTCTGAAAAAATTGAATTTCCAACTCTAAAATAATCAGTTTTCAACAAAATTGTTGAATCATTAAACAAATAAATGAATTTAAAGTCAAATAAGTTTTTAACCAAAAAAAGATTTTAATTTGAATTCAAAAAAGAGACGAAATTTCAACATTTCAAACAGCTGAACTTTCAGTTAAAGAAATTAATTTTCTAGTAAAACACAATTTTTGAACACATTAGTTATATTTTTTACATAAAGAAATTCAACTAAAAAATGAAACCAAATAGTACATTTTTTAAAATAAACGGTAAATTCCCAGATAAAAGTTCCACCAAAACTTATTTCATGTCAAATATTTTTGTTTTCTGATTTAACACATTAAAAAATATTTAATACTTATTTTTTTATTTCAATATAACACGCAAATTTTTCGAGAAAATGTTGTTAAAAATTTTATGTTTATAAAAAAGTTCCTTTTCTCAATTGCTTGTACTGTAGCATTAAGCAAAGATATTAAAATTCATGCGGACGATAAAATGTGAGTATTTTCCTCAACTTTTGAAAAAAGTATACTAAAATCCACTTTAATTATTTATTTAACAATATAATTTTAATATGTATAAACAAATATATTTTTTCAAGTTTGACCTGTTTTTTCACGTTTTTTTTAAAGAGTGGAATAAGCGTATTGCTTGATCTGGTAAAAATTGGGAAATGGCGCGCGAGTTGCCATTAAAAAATTCATTGCTACGTAAGTATTTGACTACCCACTCCCAAATTTTTACACGATCATGAAAAATGTTTAGTCCACTCTTTAAAAAAAATATATATAAAAAAACAGGTCCAAATTGAAAAAAATCTGTTTGTTTATAAATATTTGATTTATATTGTTAAATAAGTAATTAAAGTTGATGTTAGTATACTTTATTCGAAAGTTGAGGAAAAGGCCTACATTTTAGTTTTCGCATTAATTTTCATATCTTTGTTTAATATTGATGTATTATTAAAATATTAAATTTTTGATAAAAATAAGATTTTCTAAAGAAAATAAGTTATTTTTGTACGAAATAGTTCATTTTTAACTAAATATTAATTGAATTTTTAAACACACCAAAGAGAAGCCTCAACTAAAAACTAAATATTTTCATTTTTTGAAGCCAAAAGAAAGAGTTTTTCAGAAGACAAGTGAATTTTCAACAAAAAAGTTCTTTCTATACCAACAATGTGACTTTTCTGCCAAAAATAATGAATTTAGAATAAAAAAGGATAAATTTCCTATTTAAAAAAGTCGAATTTTCGACTCAAAAATTTTAACAAATAAGTTAAATATTTAACCAAATAATTAAATTTTCAAACAAATGATCGATTTTTTAAAACGCAAAATATTAACCTTAAACCAAAGTTGAATTTTGAAGCAAAATTTTAAACAAAGCTCCTTATTTTCAACTAAGAAAGATGACTTCTACCAAAAATGTTCATTTTTATTCTGAAAAAAATTCACCCAGAAAAAGAATTATTTTTAATAAATAATAAAATTTTTAACCAAATAGTACAATTTTGAACCAAAAGAGATGAATCCTGAAACGAAAAAAGAACTTTTCTAGAAAATATATTTGAATATATTTTTTTTGCCAAAAAGAAATAATTTGGGATAAAAAAGGACGAATTTTCAATTAAAAAAAGTCTAATTTTTGACCAAAAAAATGTTAACAAATAAGTTAAAAATTCAAACAAATAATTAAGTCTTCATTCAAAAGATAGAATTTTTAAAAGAAAAAAGATTGACCTTAAACCAAAAATTTCACAGTTGAATGTTCAAGCTGATAATGTTGATAATGTCACTGATAATGTTTATTTTTAATCTGAAAAAAATTCATCCAAAAAAGGATTAATTTTCAATAAATAATTAAATTTTCAAATAAATATTCGCATTTAAGCGAAAATCGATAAAATGGACAAAAAAAGAAAAATAAGGGAAAATTTTTACTTGAAAATAGGTTGATACCCCGGAATTGGATACAAAAGGGGAAAAATGTGAATACGAGAAAGGTAGTGAAGTCTGCTACTCTGAAAATGAAAAAATATCTTCTCCGTTAATAGACAGGAGACACGTGCAAGAGTCGAGGAGTGTAAGCTCCCTCGATTTTTATTCCAGGCTTGGAAGTGGTTATTGCGTTAAGTGGTGCAATGAAATGTGAAATATGTTGCTCAACTCGCAGCCTGTGAGAAAAAGAGGGCTGTTTTAATCCGCCTTGTAGAGAAGTAAAAAGGTGAGTGAATGAAGCCAGAAATGAAATTTCACACAATGAAAGAGACTCAGAAAAAGTGACAAACGTAAATTAAAATTGATGGCGTCTGTCAAGAGGATTAAGAAGAAGTGATAAATGAAAAGCGAGGTAAGGCAGAATGTTTTACAGGTTTTTCTTTCTACAGGTAAGGGAGCTTTCGCATATTGCGTGACGCTATTTTCAGTCATTCTTCACCTACCCCTAACTGTTATGAAAATTTGTTTAATCTTACGGGACCCCCCCCCCTGGGCATCAAAATTTCATTTCATAATGATGCTGAACCCCCTCCTATTTTTAAATAAGAAATCTATAATCAGTTTTATATAACAGTCACTTAAAGAATCAATAACTGGTGCAAAATATTTTATAATAGTTACGAGAATACTTTTGAAAAATAATTTCTTCTTTTTTCAAAAAACCGTCACTTTTTCTCATTTTTTGGCTTAAATTTTAATATATATAATAGAAACCAATCAAAAACTTAGATGGTTTTTAGTAGAAAGTTTCTTTTTCTAGTAAAAAAATCTGTTATTATATTTTTAGTCCTAAAATCATATTTTTTGCATAAAAATTGTACTATTAGATTATAAATTTATTTATTTTATTTAAAATGCAAAAATTTATTAACAAGTCAGCTCTTTCAGTCCAAAATCCAACTACTTGCAAGAAAGTTTAACTACTTCTTTAAAAAATAATCTTTTTGGGTTGAAGATTTATCTCTTTAGTTAAAAATTTAACTAATTTGTTGAAAATTACTTTTATCTTTGGTTGAAAATTGATTTCTTTTAACTGAAAATTTAACTTTACCACTTTCAGTAAAAATTAATTAAAATCTAATCTTTTTCTGTAGGAAATTAATCTTCTTAGTTTAAACATAAGATTTTCGTTGAAAATTAATTTTTTTAACTGAAAAGATAACTGTGCCAGTTTTGGTTATGAATTTATATTTCTTTGTTTAAAATTCAACTACTTGTTTGAAAAAATCTGCTTTATTAGTTAGAAGTTTAATTGTTTCGTTAAAAATCCATGTAATTTGCTGAAAATTCGTGTTGTGTACAAAAAATTAATCTTTTCAGTTAAACCCCATTCTTTTTGGTCAAGGATTTTATTATTTTAGATCATCTGGTTTTTTTATTAATTTCAGATGTTAATTTTATTTTTCTACTGGTCTATATTAATATTATTAAAATATTGATAAATCTTAAGATTGCTAAAAAAATGTCTCTATCTCCGCTGGGATCTGAACCCAGGATCTTCAGATTTCCGGTGTGATGCTCTTACCAACTGAGCTACAGAGAGACGAGAAAATTTTCTTCACAACCTCCTTTCAAGCTGGATGACGATGGCATCCGTTATACTTTTAAGACTTTTCTTTTTCTAAAAATGAATTCATATTTTAATTGTTGATCTTAGGGTTATTGACCAGGGAATATTTAATTATTAATTTTGGATGTTAATTTTATTTTTCTACTGGTCTATATCAATATTATTAAAATATTGATAAATCTTAAGATTGTGAAAAAAATG
>JAAAKG020149651.1:0-10015 GCA_010014905.2 Druon quercuslanigerum
CAATTTAGAAACACAATTTACAATTGAAATTTCCAATTACCATATACAATTTCAATTTCAAATTACAATGTCCAATTACAATTCATAATTACAATTTACAATTACAATTTACAATTACAATTTACAATTACAATTTACAATTACAATTTCCAATTACCATTTCCAGTTACAATTTTCAATTAAAATATCCAATTGCGATTTATAATTATAATTTACAATTACAATTTACAATTTACTATTACAATTTACAATTAAAATTTGCAATTACAATTTACGATTCACAATTACAATTTACAATTACAATTTACAATTACAATTTACATTTACAATTACAATTTACAATTACAATTTACAATTGCAATTTACAATTACAATTAGAATTTACAATTTGTAATATATATTTACAATTACAATTTAGAATTTCAATTTACAATTTCAATTCACAATTTCAATTTAGAAACACAATTTACAATTACAATTTCCAATTTACATTTACAATTTTTAAATTACAATGCCCAATTACAATTTATAATTACAATTTACAATTAAAATTTTCAATTTACAATTAAAATTTACAATTAAAATTTACAATTTACAATTAAAATTATAATTTACAATTACAATTTACAATTACAATTTACAATTACAATTTACAATTACCATTTCCTATTTCGAATTCCAATTACAATCTCCAATTACGACTAAAAATTTTAATTTACAATTACAATTTACAATTTACAATTGAAATTTGCAATTAGAATTTACAATTTACAATTATAATTTACATATCACAATTATAATTTACATTTTACAATTACAATTTACATTCACAATTGCAATTTACAATTTTAATTTACAATTTAAATTTGAAAACACAATTTACAATTACAATTTATAATTACAATTAAAAATTACATTTATAATTACAATTTACAGTTGCAATTTACAATTACAATTTACAATTGCAATTTACAATTTCAATTTAGACACACAATTTACAATTACAATTTCCAATTACCATATACAATTTCAATTTCAAGTTACAATGTCCAATTACAATTCATAATTACAATTTACAATGACAATTTACAATTACAATTTACAATTAACATCTCCAGTTTCAATTTTCAATTACAATATCCAATTGCGATTTATAATTATAATTTACAATTACAATTTACAATTTACTATTACAATTTACAATTGAAATTTGCAATTACAATTTACGATTTACAATTATAATTTACATTTTAAAATTACAAATAAAATTTGAAAACACAATTTACAATTACAATTTTTAATTACAATTAAAAATTAAATTTATAATTAAAATTTACAGTTGCAGTTTACAATTACAATTTACAATTGCAATTTACAATTACAATTTACAATTACAATTTACAATTAAAATTTGAAAACACAATTTACAATTACAATTTTTAATTACAATTAAAAATTAAATTTATAATTACAGTTTACAGTTGCAATTTACAATTACAATTTAAAATTGCAATTTACAATTACAATTTACAATTACAATTTACAATCACAATTTACAATTACAATTTACTATTACAATTTACTATTACAATTTACAATTATAATTTACAATTTCAATTTACAATTACAATTTACTATTACAATTTACAATTAAAATTTACAATTTCAATTTACAATTACAATTTACTATCACAATTTACAATTACAATTTACAATTTCAATTTACAATTACAATTTACAATTATAATTTAGAATTACAATTTACAATTTCAATTTACAATTTCAATATGGAAATACAATTTACAATTACAATGTTCAATTAAAATTTGTAATTAAAATTCAAACTTTCAATTACATTATACAATTTAAATTTACAACGTCAATTAAAGTTTACAATTTACAATTGCGATTTACAATTTACAACTATGATTTACAATTACAATTTAAAATTACAATTTAAAATTACAATGTACCATTATTTTTTACAATTACAATTTACACCTAAAATTCGCAATTAAAACTTTTAATTACAATTTACTTTTACTATTTATTAATCTGTTTACAATAATTACAAGTACAATGGACACTTAAAATTCGCAATGAAACTTTTTAATTACAATTTACTATTACAATTTATGAATCAGTTTACAATAATTACAATTATAATTAAAATTTAAAATTACAATTTACACTTTAAATTCGTTAATTAACTTATTAAATACAATTTAACATTACAATTTATAAATCAGTTTACAATAATTACAATTACAATTCACAATTACAATTTACAATTTCAATTTACACTTAAAATTCGCAATCACAATTTATAATTTACGCTTAAAATTCGCAATTGCACTTTTTAAATACTATTTACTTTTACAATTTGTAAATCAGTTTACAATAATTACAATTACAATTTACATTGAAAATTTACAATTAGAATTTAAAATTACAATTTACAATTAAAATTCGGATTAAAAATTTTTAATTACAATTTATTATAAGAATTTATAAATCAATTAAAAATAATTACAATTAAAATTTCAATTTGCAATTTACAAATACAATTTCCAATTGAAGTATTCAATTATAATTTGCAATTGAAATTTGAACTTAGAAGTTACAATCACAATTTATGAATACAATTCAAATTTTTTTTATTTTGTTGGTACAAATTTGGTTGAATTAAACCTTTTTTATTTAAAACTGAAATATTTTGCACATAAATGTGTTTTCTTTAAGTTAGAAAATTATCACTTTCTTTGAAAATTCATCTCTTTGATGTGAAAATTAAATTTTTTCTTCAAAACTAATTTTGTACGTTTTTTTTTTAAATTGAAAAATCATCTTTTTTGGTAGAAAGTTAATTTTTTCGATTGAAAAATTCTTTTTTTGGCTGAATGCAACTTTAAGTAAAAATATTTCTTGGTTGATATATCAACTATTTGGTTGAAAAATTGCTTTTCTAAATATACTTCTTCTTAGTTTAGAAATTAATTTCTAGGGTTAAAAATTAATCTCTTCAGTGGAAAATTAATCTCTTTCGTTAAAATTAGATTCTTTTAATGAGATATTAAAAATTTGCGTAAATTTTTTTTTCTTCTCAAAAATATTTCTGGATTGAAAATTTATCTTTTTGGTTTGACAATTTCTTTTTACCCTTAGAATTAATTTAGTCAAGAAAAATTTAACAATTTTATTTTTGAATGATGAATTATGTTTTTTAATTAAAAATTAATCACATGATACAATAAAATGATAATAATAATAATAATAATAATAAGTAATTTAAAATAATATTTATAAGTCTTTTTTGATCAAGTATTATTCTTTTCACTAAAAAATTCATCTTTCCGTTTAGAAATTAATTTTTAATTCTAAAAATTTAACTCTACCAATTTTCGTTAAAAACGAACTTTTTTATTAGAAAATGATATTTTTGGTAGAAAACTCGACTGTTCGGTTAAAAATAAATCAATTTTTGCGAAAATTGAACTCTTTTTGCAGAAAACTCAGTTTTTTGTTGGAAAATCATTTTTTCGGTAGAAAATTAATTTTTTTAAACTAAAAATTAAACTATCTAGTTTTTTGTTGAAAATTTAATTTTTTAGTTAAAAACTCACCTCTTTTGTAGAAAATTGAACTATTTCGTTATAAAATTCGTTTTTGTTCGTTTAAAAAGGAATGTTTGAAACTCAAAATTTAAAAATTTCATTTTTGATTAAAAATTTATTTTTTATAGCCGCAAATTCGAGAAATCCATTATTAGTAAAAAACAACCTATTTTCTGTACACAATTTAAAACATTTTAGACCCTGGAGGAAAAAGCGAGATTGGATTTGATCTCTGACATGGAAATCTCAAGAGACAATGAAATGGATCCGGAGTTTTTGTACCAGAACGAGTCATGGAAAACTTTGACGTCAACATCAAATTACTACAAACAGAAAATCTTTGAATTAGAAACTGACTGTTACGCGGGACTGAATAAGATTCGATACAAATTCATGGAATCCTTGCAAACCTTTGATGACACGCTCGACCTGGCGGAACTTTCCTACAAGAAAAAAGAACAAATAGCGAATTTTCAGGATAAACTCACTGGGAGAAAATTTCACAGAACCGAAGAAACTTTTCAAAGAGAAAAGAAAATTCTTACCTGCCTCTATAAGCCTCCCGCTCGTTGCAAGTACGTTTTGAATACTAACATTCAAAACCATTTTTATTTTTTTATTTCTACGCACTAATTAAAGTTTATAAAAAAGGGTATTGTACGATATCAAGACGTTTTATCAAATCATTTAATCCTCTCCATCCCACACTCTCCCTACATTCCTCTACTTCCCCTTTCCTTATTATTCCCTTATTATTTCCTTCCCTTATTAGTCCTCACTTTCCCTAATTTCATCATCTACATACCCCCTTCATCCTCTCACCAGTTTCTTATCATTTCCTTTTTTTTTCTCTAACCAATTTCCCTTTATTTCCCCTACTTTATCTGATTTATTTCCCCTTATTTATTGTAATATCTCTTTATTACTCTCTCCTCAATTCCATTGATTTGCCCTAGTTTTCCTTAGTTTCTCTTTATTTCTTCTCACTACCCCTACTTTACCTCGCACTATTTCCCTCCCCTTCTTTCTCCTAATTTTTCCAACCTTCTCTCCCTTCACTTCACCTACTTTTCTTTACCTCAATTTTCCTTATTTCTCCGAATTCTACTTCCTCTTACCTCATTTTCCCTATTTTCAACCTATGCTTCACCTCTTATCCCCTACTTTGTCTTTTCCTAGTTGTTTCAGACAAACCCTAAGTGCCAATATCTCATTTCACTTCGTTTTTCCTATGTCCACCGCCACCCCTCTCCTCATTTCTAATCATTTACCATCCTTCCCTTTACTTCGCCCAGTCCCTCTTTCTAATTTCCCCTCATTATTTTTGTTCAGCGTATTTCCCTCCTCTTCTTTCTCCTCATTTTCCCAAGCTTCTCTCTCTCTCTTCACTTTACCTACATTCCTTTACCTCAATTTTTGTTATTTCTCCTGATTTCTAATTCCTTATGTCCCCTATTATCATCTACTTTTCCTACCCTCCATTTTCCCTACTCTTTCCACTTCCTTTTACCTCATTTCTCATATTTTCAACCCATATTTCACCTCTTGTCCCCTTTTTTATCTTTCCCTAGTTTCCTGTTGACAACCCCTAAATTCCAATACCTCATTTCACTTTATTCCCTCTATGTTTCTCACTTCCCCTCCCCTCATTTCTAATTATTAAACATCCTTCTCTTTACTTCCCCTAGTTTCTCTTTCTAATTTCCCCTCATTATTTCTTTTCAAATTATTTCTCTTCCCTTCTTCTTCTCTCCCTTCACTTCACCTAGTTTCCTTTACCTCAATTTTCCTTATTTCTCCTAATTTCTGATTCCTCATGTACCCTATTATCACCTGTTTTCCCTACCCCACATTTTCCCCACTTTTTGTACATCCTCTTACCTCATTTACCCTATTTTTCACCTATATTTCACCTCTGATCTCCTACTTTATATTTCCCTGGTTTCCTCTAAAAACCCCTAAGTTCCAATACCTCATTTCACTTCACTCCCCCTATGTTTACCACTACCCCTCCCCTCATTTCTAATTATTGACCATCCTTCCTTTTACTTCCCCTAGTTTCTCCTTCTAATTTCCCCTCATTATTTTCCTTCAACTTCTTTCCCTCTCATTCTTTCTTCTCATTTTTTCAACCTTCTCTCTCTTCAACTTCACCTACTTTCCTTTACCTCTATTTTCCTTATTTCTCCTAATTTCGGATTCCTCATGTCCCCTATTATAACCTTTTTTTGCTATCCCACATTTTCCCCACTTTTTCTACTTTCTCTTACCTCATTTCCCATAATTATTTTCCTTCAACTTCTTTCCCTCCCCTTCTTTCTCCTCATTTTTTCAACCTTCTCTCTCTTCCACTTCACCTGCTTTCCTTTACTACAATTTTCCTTATTTCTCCTCATTTCTGATTCTTTATGTCCCCTATTATTACTAACTTTTCCTACCTTCCATTTCCCCACTTTTTCCACTACCTCTTATCTCATTTCCCCTATTTTCAACCCATATTTCACCTCATATCCCATACTTTATCTTTCCTTAGTTTCCTTTGACGACCCCTAAATTCCAATACCTCATTTCACTTCACTCCCTCTATGTTTCTCACTACCCCTCCCCTCATTTCTAATTATTGACCATCATACCCTTTACTTCCCCTAGTTCATCTTTCGAATTTCCCCTTATTATTTTTCTTCAGCTTATTTCCCTCCTCTTCTTTCTCCTCATTTTCCCAAGCTTCTCTCTCTTCACTTCACCTACTTTCCTTTACCTCAACTTTCCTTATTTCTCCAAATTTTGTGATTCCTCATGTACCCTATTATCACCTACTTTTTCTACCCCATATTTTCCCCACTTTTTCTACTTCCTCTTACCTCATTTTCCCTATTTTCAACCCATATTTCACCATACTTTATCTTTCCCTAGTTTCCTCTGACGACCTCTAAATTCCAATACCTCATTTCACTTCACTTCTACTATGTTCCCCACCACCCCTCTCCTCATTACTAATTATTGACAATCCTTCCCTTAACTTTCCCTAGTTCCTATTTCTAATTTCCTCTAATTCTCCATCCTTCGTTGGATATGACTTCCCCTAGTTCTCCCGTGCAAACTTATCCTACTTCATCTAATTCGACTCCCTTCATTTCATCTCACTTCCACCACTTCGAATTCTTTTCACTATTTCCTCTAAATATTTCACCCCATTGTTACTACTTCTGATCAACAATTTTAAATTGTTTCTTCCAATTCTTCTCACCAATTTCACATCATTTTCACTGATATCCTTATATTCCTCTCCACTAAATTCCACTGATTTTCCCCACACTTCCTCTGTTTATTCATGTCCTTATTTTTGCACACTTTGTGTATTTTTCTAATACTTATTGCCTCTTTCTTCCACGCATGATTTTTCATGATTCCTCCACTTTCTCGAACTAAATTCCCCTACTTTCTCCCACCAATTTTACCTCATTTTCCCTGTTGCCCCTAAATTCCCACCCGTCTAAGTTTCGCTAATTGCTCCTCACTTCACCAGCTTATTCTTTCCCTTTTCTCATCTCACTTTCACCAGTTGTAATTCCCTGATTTTATCTACTTTACCTCTATTTCTCCTCACTACTCCCCTTCCCTTCTCCTTATTTCCCCTTACTTTAACTACTTTTCCCATCATTAATTCCCCCTGTATTTCCCTCATAACCCCTACATTGACTCGATTCACGTCCCCTTAAAATCCCTACTTTCCTATCCCTTATTTCCCCTCAATTCCCCTCCTTATAAAAAGTACAGCAGGCGAACACCCTGTCGTATCTATGAGAGTTTCTGCCCGGATCTTTAAAATCCTAAAAAATAGGAATATAATGAGATTTTTTTTATTTCCCCAATGTAAGATAACTTAAAAAAGTAAATTTTTTGGTTCAAAATACGATTCCGGCTGACCCTATGGACCGATTTGGATTTTTTTTTTTCTAAAAAGCTGATAAAGTTTCAAAGAAAATTGTCGAGCCTGATTTTTAATTAAGTTTTAAAATTTTGTTTATAAATAAATAAATATGACGAAAAAAATGAAATTTTTTTTTATTTAGCATTCCCGATGTTCGTCAATAATAGGAAAATTATTGTTCTCGTCGACTATTCGTAGATTTACATTTTATAACGATATTCTATCATGATACAATAAACAAAAAAATTGTTATAAACAAATTATTTGTTGAAAATGTTTTTTCTACAATTTTCAATAATTTAACGTTTTTTAAGTCATATTGCAAGAAATTTGAATGGAAACAATATGTTAATGAAAAAATTTCTCTTTAGACTATTTTTTTCAATATTATAAACATATTTAACAAACAAATGCATTATTCGAACATCTGTTGACAAAAAATTCGTTTTTTTTCGATGTCAGTCCTTTTAAAAAAGAACTTTTTTTCGGAAATTAAAAGTACTGACTTTGAAAAAAATGATTTTTTTTTGTCAACAAATGCCGCAATAATGCATTTGTTTATTAAATTTATGAAAAAAATTATAATTCATCAAAAAATTATTAATTTTTCTGAAATGATCATGAGGTTTCTAATTTTTTTAAATTGGCATTGAAAACAAAAAAATTTTCTGACGACAAATGCCTGAATAATAAATTTGTTTATTACATTTGTTTATAACATTAACAAGAATAGTCTTTAGAGAAATTTTTTTCATTAAAATATTGTTTCCATTAAAATTTTTAGCAATATATCTTAAAAAACTTTAAATTATTGAAAATTATAGAAAACACATTTTCAACAAATAATTTGTTTATGTAAATTTGTTTGTTTATTTTATCATGATGAAATATCTTTATATGATGTAAATCTATGAAACGTCGGCGATTACAACAATTTTCCTATTATTGACGAGCACCGGGAACGTCAAATAGAAATAATTCCCATTTTTTTCCTTATATTTATTTATTTACGAAAAAATTTTAAAACTGAATTAAAAATCAGGCTCGACAACTTTTTTTGAAATTTTGTCCAAATAATTAAAAAACAATTTTAATGAATTTTAATAATCATAGAAGATACTATTCTTAAGTTTATAAACAACTAAACTGCCGATTGTTTCAAATTTGTTTTTTTAGTTCGAAAATTCAACTATTTTTGTAAACATTTTAATTATTTAGTTAAAAATGAACTTTTTTGCTGAAAATTCGAATGCGTTTGGTTTAAAGCTAAATATTTTTTGTTAAGAAATTAATTTTTTTTAATGAATAAACATTGCATTATTTTGTAAGAAATGTAATGATTTCTTTAAAAAATTATCCTTGGCAGAAAATGTAACTGTTTTGCTAAAAACTTGTATTTTGTGGTTAAAAATTTATCTTTTTAGTTAAAAATTTATTTTTTACTTTTTAATTTTTTTATCTTTTTTTATTTTTTAATCTTTTGTCGATTTGATCTTTTTAGCTAGAAAAGTAATCCAATTGGTTAAAAATCAAATTATTTAACAAAAACTTCCTATTTTTGGTTAAAAAAACTAATTTTGTTAACAGAAAATTTAGTAATGCCATTTTTATTTGAAAATTTATCTTTTTTAGTTGAGAATTCCTATTTTTTGTTAAAAATTCGATATTTTTATGCACATAAAGAATAATATTTTTAATGAAAATTTAAGTATCCTAATTTGGCTTCTTTGGTAGAAAATTAATCTTATTCTTGATTAGGAATAATTTTTTTTGTTCGGTTAAAATTCATCTTCTTTAATTGAAAATTCATAATTTTGGTTAAAATTTATTTTCTTTAGTTGAAAATGCATCATTTCGGTTCAAAATTAATTCCATTACTGGGAGAATGAACTATTTTTTCAAAAAAATTATTGTTTTTGTTTAGAAATTTATTTCTTTTTATTAAAAATTTATTTATTATATTTCTGGTTTACGTGTTTCGTTTGTAGTAGACTATTCAAGTATTTTGTTAAAAAGTTGTCATTTTTGGTTATTTTGTTTTTCAGAAAATCTTTTTTTTTTTATAAAATCTTTTATAGTAGAAATATCATTATTTTTTCAAAACTTGGAATATTTTGTGAAGAAAAATCAGATATTTAGTAGAAAATTAATCTTTTTGGTTAAAAATATATTAGTTTTTCTTCAATTTCATTTTTTAAATTAAATATAATATAAAAAGAGGACGAAAAGTTGTAACTTTTTTAGTTTTAGAAATAAAACCAAAAAACTGACTTTTTTTTGAAAAACTTGATTTTAATCCATTTTTTACTTCAACTCGTGCTCAGTGCTTCAGTTTCTGACGTTTTTTAATGAAAATTTAAGGGAATGTGATTTAAGATGTCCTTCGATTGACGATATGATAGGAATTCAAAACCGTTGTTTTCAAAAATTATTATTAATTTTTTTCTGATGCTCGGCGCGAATCGAACAC
>JAAAKG020149652.1:0-10014 GCA_010014905.2 Druon quercuslanigerum
AATTCAATGTAACCATTGACTTTTCTAATTTTGCTATCGCGTATTTTAAGCTCTTTCGGCCTAAACGAAAGTATTCTCATTACGTGTATCAGGCTTTACAGTTAATTAAAGTATTTCCAAAACACTATTGTCTATATTATTTTGAACCCTATAATAATAAACTCATGTTTTAATCCTTTCTATATCTTAGTCCGGAAATTCTGTTTAAAGTGAAAAATAGTTTAATATAGATTCATTATTTGCAATTTTTTTTTTAAGATCAAAGAGAAAACAAAGTGTTTTATCAAAAAGTTGTTTAAAGTATATTTTGCAGATCTAATAGGGGCGAACTATTCGTCGAAATTTCAAAATAAAGTGATTTTTCTTTTTAAAGTTTTTTTTTTCTTACGATTTGACCCAAAAATATAGATTTTTAATATTAATACTATTCTTTAAGATTACACAAAGAGCACTCTAAATATACTGAAGCGTGAAAAGGACAATACAAGCAATTCCAAAAATTGGAAAATTGTTAATAAAAAGCACTTTCATTTGTAAACTCATCACCTAACGTGCGAAGAACGTGTAGCTTTATCATTTAAACTTCCACTATTGTAGATGTTGCTATTAAAATCCTCCCTAGTTCAATAGTAATCGATAGATTTCTAGAAAATCTAAGCTCACGTGGTATTTTGATGGGTCCTTATATATTGGATTTAAATGATGACTCCTGTGTCGCTGCCTTTTTTGGGGTTCCCACGTGGCTGTATCAAAGAAAACTCAACTTGAGGGGAGAATAGACAAAAAAGATACCAGAAAACGATTTTTTAAGCAGCAATTTAATTGATATCAGTCAGGTATTTAAAAATCCTATGTAGAATCAGATCTAGTGCTTTGTTATACGATAATTACTTTCTTATGAATTAATTTGCTTAATTATGTTTCTATGGTAAATTAATTCTCTAATAAAAATTCAGTTTCAAAATTTCTGGTAAAAAATTTATCATTTTTGGAGCAAAATTGAACAAATTCGTTTAGAATTGTACAGTAAAACTCGGAGAGAAAGCGTCTGGAGGTAGTCATTCCGAGAATAAATGCCGTGCTACGAGTATGGATGAGAGGAACAGCGAGTGGTTTTGAGTTGCTTAGACTGATTTGACAAAGCAGTACAGCTGTGTTACGATGTGCCGACAGTTAACTCCAAGTGGGACGCATACACGAATGCACGAGGGCGAGCATGCGTCGAGCAGCAGTGTAGTTCCGATGCCAACTGAATCCAATGGGATTGATCGAATTATTTCGTATCATCGAATGAGTAGAATGAACTTGTCTGTGACTTTAAAAACAGCCCTATCTAAAACGCGAATATATAATATATAATAATTTAAATTCATTCTAATCAAAAATGTTGTACAGAGGTCTGATCAAATTCAGACATGGTTACCCCACTGCAGTGTTTTAAATTTCAAAATGTCAAGTCTTGAAGTGAGTATAGTAAAGAATGTGTTTTTCGCGAGTTTAATATTATAGTGACTTTCTGTTAAATAAGTTTTTTATGCGCCTGGTTAACAAGCTGCGCATTATCAACAGTTCCTTCTCCTTTTAAGCGAAATAATCAGCCACCTGAAACCAAGTACTTAAGAAGGTAAAATATTTATTTTAACGTGTAGCCACACACTTTCTTCCTAACTTGCATTCAATATTAAATTTATCCTTGTCCAGGTATTAGAAAAACTGTTTTAAAAATGATTTTTACCAAACGGAAAAATCCAGCGACAGCGGTTTATATACCTATGACTACTTAAGTGCGGAGTTGGAATATGGTTTTGAAATTGACTGCAGTTTATCGAAAATTTTCCCATTCTTGGTAGAATATTTATCTTCTTAATTCAAAATTCAGGTTTTTTGCTCTTGCAAATTCAACCGTTTGGCTCGATCATTTTGATTGAAAATTTAATTGTAGTTGGTGACCCGACTTAATCTGAAGTTGCTGGATGTTGATCCGATGATCCGTTACTAGTAGGGTGGAAGTTGAAGTCAGCTGCGAACTAGTTCTAGTGGGAACCGGAGCCCAAGTGTTGATTCTGTGTAGGGAACAGCTTTTGAGGGAGCCTAGAAGGAGGAGTTATAGGCTTGGAAGGAAAATGAGTAGGCGGAACAGCTAAAGCCGGTTGAGTTTCCGGGGCATCGTAGTGCCTGAAGACATCCGAGCGGCACGATGCCGCAGAAGAAGAAGAAATAGGTCTAGAAAAGTTAGAGCGAGAGTTGGAGCGAGAGGAAAAGGGCCGACAGTCCTCGAAGCGGAGAATGGATTGGAAGGTATCGCGAAGGTGGCTTTTGCGGAGCTGTGAAAAGCGCGTACCGACCTTGGTAAGAGAGAGGATTGCGGAGCTTTAAGAAAAGCGTATTGACTTTGGAAGAGATAGACAGAGATATATATATAGAGAGAGGCTATCGAGCGTACCAAACTCGAAACAACGAGATAGAGAAAGGTTTGCGGAACTGCAGTAAGCGTACCAAACTTGTAAAAAGTAGAGTCAGAAAGAGATTAGGAATTGGCGAAGCTGCTAAAAAGTTTACTGACCACTGTTGGAGGAAGAGCGAGAGGAGAGTAGATAAAAACTGAAATTGATTTAAGCGTTGTTACTATTTAGCTCAAAAAAAAAAATTAAAACAGGTACCGAAGATGAGAGGAGGGCTAGTATTCCTTTCGAACGTCGAAGCGAGAGTGTTAAATGTGTCGCGCACACCAGTATTTACGGTTGCTGCGTAAGAGTCAGAGTGAAGAAGGATAGCGGACGCCGGCCAGCTGAATGGTCCGGAGTGCTCGTTCAATCGCGTTGCGGGTGGAAGGGCGTAAATGCCGCTCCTTGAGTCCCCTTCTCTCCACAAAAAGTTTCGCGTGCCGTTCAACAATTTTGAAATGCGCTATAGAGTTTAACATCAAAAATGAGAAATACATTAACAAAGAAAAGTAAAATTACGAAAATTGTCAAACGGAAAATAAAATTAGAATAAACTTCCGAGATACAGTATTTATAATTTGGAAAATATGAAAGGAGAAATCCATTAAATGAATCAGATCTGAGGAAATAGAATGAAAGTAAAACGTTATAAAAATTAAGAGAAGAATTTATAATAAAATAACCTGATCTTAGAATTAAAACGGAAATTGGCTAAAAATAGATCTTAAAATAAAAGTTGAATTTGAAAATAGATGTGAAATATAAAAGCAGAATTTCCAAATAGGCTCAGAAGTAAAATGAAGGTTTATAATTGTATAAAGTAAAGTGAAAATAATACCGTAGATAAAAATAAACAGAAAAGAAATGGAATATTACCAGTTAAAAAATATTTACGACGAACAAAATTGTTTCCTACTCCTAGTCTATTTCTTATAAGAAAATATTTTTATCTTACTTCAAATTCCCGGTTATTTTCCACTATTACTCTAAAAATGTTAAACTTGGCCTTCACTGGTCGATTTCCTTGCGAGAGAAGGAAGAGAAAGAGAAAAGGCAGGTAAGAGCAAGCAGATGCCTTCCAGGCCTATCGTTAAACACGGGACTGGCGCGTGATGAAAAATTTTCTAATCAGCAGCGGCGCTAGGTGTAGTTTACAGCTATCTTTCTTTTCGTGCCAAGCGTCGTAACTCATGGGGGAAGCGAGCTCGTCGAAACACTATTAGAAAACAATTAACCAGAAAGGTTTTTTCGGCTCAGGTTTATTTAGTAAACACAAGCGGGGAATTTGTCGTTGTTTAACCTATAGGACTTAGTGGACTATATCAAAATCCCAGTAAAAAACATACCGAGAACAGACCTCCAATCCAAGTCAGCTAAATTAAAATAAAAAAAGTATATAACGACCAAATGTTGAAAACCACCATAAAATCTTTTTATTTCAATCTAAAGAAAATTTCAGATATTTTAAAGATTTCAGAAAAAACGCAAATATGCAATAGGATCATTTTATGGTGGCTTTCAAAATTTGCTCGATAGGTTCTTGGTTTTGTTTTTAGGAATTCTTCAAATTGATTATTAATACTTTCACTTTTTCTTGATCTGCTTGGTTGTTTTGCGCCTTGCAAAATTCTTCTATCAATCTAGAAAGTTTAATAAAAATTATCGACGAAATGGGTAATGAATAATATAGGTTTTAATATGTTCAGCCTGATCAAGGTATCCTTTATTCACCAGTCTTCTAATACACTATGTTTGAAAAATTCCGACACATTTAAAATTACGAATATTTTCCTAAAATTTCTAAATTGTAAAAGAAATCTAAGTTACCGTAACGGAAAGAAGAGCATAATTTTTCGGAACATCACAGTTCAAACAAACCTGGTGATTAAAAAATAAACAATTAATCAATTTTAATAAATTTTGTTGAAAAGACATCCCTTTTGGTTGTAAATTTAATTTTTGTGTTTAAAATTCGTTTTTTTAGGTTAAAAATTTAACTAGTTTATATAGAAAATTCACTAATTTTCAAAACCTAAGATTTTTATATTTATATTTAAATTGATATATTTTACTAGAAATGGCATCTTTTTTTATATAAAAATGCATCGGGGTAGTATGAAATTCAAGAATTTGGTTTAACATTTTTTTTCTTTAATAAAAACTTAGCTCTTCTGCTGAAAGTTTATATCTTTGTGTAATAAAAATCCATCGGGTATTATAAAATTAAAGAATTTGGTTAAAATTTTTTTTCTTTGTTTAAAACTCTGCTTATGGGTAGAAAAGGCAACTATTCCTATAGAAAATTTATTTTTTATCTAAAACTCATATTCTTATTCCGAAAAGTCAAACTAAAATATTTTTTGGATAAAAATTGAAATAGTTTTTAATTTACCTTTTGGATAAAAAAATTCACCTATATTAGTAGAAATAGCACCTTTGATGATTAAAAATGCAACTTTTTGTATAAAATTTTAAAAGTTTCTTTAGAAAGTTGTCCTTTTTATAAAAACTTCGACTTTTTCGTTGAAATATTGTACGTTTAGATTAAAAATTAATGTATCAAATTCTATATTTCCAAGTTTTACTAAATTTTCTTATTATTAATGCTCTTATGATCTTTTGAATAATTCTTTTATACAATTCACACGGCTCGCTTTTGAATACAAAATATTAGAAAAATTTGACTTAATTTTTATTCGAACTGAGACAAGATAAAAGTTCTGCGCAAATGCTTCAGTAAACGTGGTATAATCCGTGAAAAGATTCCGCCTCACTGCAAATTATGATTTGGCGAGACTGTCAAGTACATAATAAATAATTTCAAGCTCATATTGCTTAAGAATTAAAATACACTCTAGTTCAAAAAATGACGCCCAAACAGCGTGGTCTTTATTAGGAATATAAGGACAATCTTAGGAAACACTAATGTAACCGAAATAAGAAATGCTACGTCGACAGCTAGAAAAAATTGAGTTTTGAATGATTGGAGAATTTTTAATTGAAACAGTGTAAATTTAAATTTAAACATCGGAAATGTTGACAGTAGTACAATTATTTGCATTTATAAAGCATAGACATTCATAAATTTGGTTGCGAAAAATTTTGAAAAAAATGCGGGGCGATTAAAAGATAATTAACGTGTAAATAATAAACATATTATGTCCGTCAAATTTTTATCATATCATTCTCTTTTTCATGGCAATAATATTTAAGAGTTTATCTGAGTTAAAATTAATATGACTGATATAAATTTTAATGAATTTAGTGACTCATATTCTTCCTTTAAACCCACTCTAAAAAATGTGAGGATCATTCATTACTTCTTAATCTGCTTTAAAAAATGCACCTGATGTATACTCTAGACTTCACTTTGGCAATTATCATTAGTTTTATTGGTGAGTACCATTTAGGAATAATAATAAATATAATATACAACTAATAAATATCTGTCATTTGAATAACCTTTGTTTCTAAATAATTCTTAACGAGCGCTAGCAATCTAGTAAGTAGTTCAATCCTCGAATAAAGAAAATAAATTCTCGACTAGAAATGGTATTGTCGATATTTTAACCGAAAATAGTACAATTTTTTCAAAGACACTGTTGAATTTTTAATCCAAAAACGATTTTTCCGGTGAAGTAAAAAAAAATTCGCAATATTTCGTAAAAATATATTTTTTCTGTTAACATTTAGTAGCTCTTATCCTCAAATTGACAATCTACGTGAGCGTTAATGAATGAGGTATATTTTTTCTTTTTTTAAGTAAAGGCTTAAAAAACAAGTTTCTGCTTTTATAAGACGTTTTATAAATAAATTTGTATATTGGATAATAGGCCAATAATTCATAGTGCATTTATTGCAAAACAATCTATGATGTATTATTCTAAAAACAGCATTATTCTCATATTTCGTGGAATATTTTTCCATTCATTGAACTCTTAACTATGAATATAATCATTTGTTAAGGTGAGTCCTCTACCATTAAATTGTGATAAAAAATTCATATCAACGATATACATTTCGTAACCTTCGCAAATAAACTTTCGTATATTTCCTAATTTGAATTTCGTAACTAACTTTTTTCCTTATAAATGAATCTCATGTAACCTAAATATCTCTGAAAAATAACCTTTGCGCTTGTAATGTGAGATTTCGACTCTAGTATATAATACATAATCTAAAATTAAGCATAGCGGCTAACACCTAATGCTTGTCTGCCATCTACAATATTTTCGTTTTACTACAATCCTACAATCCTACTTACAATATTTTAATCTTACATAACAACATCTTCTTACCAAGACCTTTTCAGCTTCTCACACTGCTCCAAGCAACGATTGATTCTTGTATTAGTATACTCACTCTGTTCACTTATCCTTTTCATTCTAGAAAGCCATAAACTATTAAAATTGTTTTATCGAACCATATCTGATCCTCGCTACCAGTTCCTAACTTACTTGGTCTCCTTTCTCACCTAAATATTGCTTCCTCTCCAGTGGCATAATCCACCCATTGTTTTTGTTTAACCTTGATGTTTTCATTCTCTGATCCCCTGCCGCCTTCTCTTTCTCCATTTCGTTTTTCTTAAAAGTCCTTTTTTATGAATACCTTCCTTCCAACCTCATGCATTATTGTCGCCTCATCCGTCTACAGCCCATTCGCTCTAAAAAATCACCCAAAAATCTATCCTCATATTTATATGGCCGCCTTCCCGTTAGGATTTCTAAGTTAGTTCGACCCATCCCCTATGGACAATATTCTTAGGCGCATTCCTTGCTTAACAGAATGTCTGCACTCATAGATAGCTACGTCAACAGCTTCATTCTCCTTTTAAACTCATCAGCGTACAACTTCTTTCTCAGCATCCACACATCTCCCTTCCCCCCCACCTCCTTTCCTAGACACCATAACTTTATAATTTTTCGCATTCAGCAGTTTCCTATGCTTACCTAGTTATTTTTGTAACCTCTCCATCATTTTTTTAAGAACTCCTCGCTCTTTGTCGTCTGCATACGCGAGTGACTATATCCTAACCCGCTTGACCCTACTCATCCTGCCACTCCAGCTACTAGCGACAAAAATCGTAAAAAAGTATTTGGCTAAGTGACTGCACTTGCCAAAATTCTATCTATCAAGAAATGCTTCGAAATTTTCTTGAATTCTCTCATCCTACCTTTTACCTCTACATAAGCCTCCCTTCATCTTTGGATCAGGCCTCTTTTCACTACAGTCTCCTTCAACGCCTCGCGTAATCTCTACGTATGCTTGCAAGGAAACGCGTCTTTGTGATTCACAAAAAAAGACTACGCTCTTAACACCTTATTTTCTACTTCTCTATTCGCCACGTGCTGCTGCAAGAAATATTTTCGATAGCGCTCGTACCCATGCTTAAGCGCGGCTGATTTTCCAACAATATTCCTCACTTCTCTACATCCATCCGCAACCACTACGGCAACACCACCGCCTATATTTGTACGCCTTCTTCATTATCATAATCCTTCTATAATTTTTCTGCTTCACCTATACACTTTCTTTTGCAGTGGAACAATTAACCGCTCTTTTGACGCTCCTGGGATTCCATCACCTCTTCATACTTTCTTCACTACCTTCTTCAGCCTCTCCCTAAAATTTTGTATATTAAAAAGCTACACTTTGATTTTTTTCCAAAAAGAAACAATTTGTTTAGACACAGCCTCATTATATCATAATGATAATTTTTTCAACCTGTGTTTCGAAAATAATAAAAATCTTTACTGTAATTGGTTTTTGCTGGCCACAGCAAGTTCCTGAAATACCAACTTCTTAAAATATAACACTTTCTCTCCTGTTGCAGAATTTAGTTACCCTTTCGATTGTCTACCGAATGGTAAACCTATTCCTGGCGTTCCTCGCTATAGGCCTACTTCTTCTCCTGCTAACGGTTCGGCTCAAATATTTTTGCCTCCAGCCGAGCCAAATATTTACGTCAGGTCCAGGTCTCCTACTCCAACAACTCAACTTCCTCAAAGCGCTACTGCTTCGGGTATATGGCTTCCTTCTCTTGACAGAAATGCATGTAGAATTGAACAAATTAGATACATTCGGCTTATTCCTCGCGTCTCTGAGCAGCCGACATTCGAACTTCGAAGATACACATTTCCTGAAAATGATTTAATAAAAGTAAAAATAGGAAATGGATATGGATGTGTGCCAACCCAAGAAAAAATTGTATTATCAACATCAAATGGTGACATATTTGCAATTTTGGAGAGTTTCAAATATCTTGCTGGACTATATACATATGAGACTTCCATAATAAAAAGGGCGAAAATTAACATGACAAACGGTGTGGTTACGATACTAACCCGCGATGAAGCCGATCTAACGCGAGTCGGTGCAAATCGACCAATTATAAATTATTTCAAAATAAAGAATCTGAACTCCGGTCTAGAAGAAAGGACCAGTGCGATAACTAGCCATTTTGGATTAAAATTTAAAAAGTAAGCGCTGTGCAAAAATTTTTGAGAACATCTTTTTCTGAACTTGAAAATTCTACGTACAATTAATTATAGTAGTTAAAAACACGAAAAATTGTGCTTGTTATGAAAAAAAACACAATGCTACGAAAAAAATTGAGAAAAACCTGTTTATAAATGTCATCTAAAAGTCAAGCGCGCAGCATGAGTGTCACGATAAGAATGTGAACCTCAATTCCTATTAAGCTTAGAGAAACTTAATCTTTAAATATACGTCATCCGATCGCAAAGCGCTAGTTAAACCGTTATTAAGCGCTAAGCGCTAACTTGCGAGCAGAACAAAACGTGCGCCCAGCAGTACGACAAACGGTTGGACGGACAGAGGTATACTCGACCGAAAGTTAAGGGTTTCTATGTAGAGCTGCTAAACTTTAAAAACAAACTACCGTAAAAGAGTTTTAACTGACATGCTTGCTCTATGCATTCTCAATACCTGTTGCTTACAAGTAATAATTGCTCGCCGATTTATTTCATAAAAAGTCTCTGTATATTCAATTAAAAAGCAAAAACTTTAAACTAAAAATACTATTCCTAACTTACGCTTGATCCCTTACCCTACCCTGTCGCTTATTTCCGGGCATTGACTACACCTCTGCTAATTTATTTTATGTTCTCATTATCCCTTCCTAAATTTTTTATTGCCCTTCCTTAAGTTACACTTTCCTGCTTGTATCTTTTTTAGATTAAAATATAACTACTTCATTAAAAATTAAACTATTTTTCTGAATAAGAGTTAACGCAATGTGTCTTACCGCGAATGTGACTTGCCGGACAAGAATGACATGTTAATCAATGAAACGGCAATATTGTACAAAATTCCCTTATTAGAAATGTTTTCAACGCTTAGGGTTTAATTTTTATCTAAGAAACTTTGCTTTAGTTTAAATTACATGATAATGATGATTAACTTATGACTTAAGATGTTAGATATAAAGTAAGATATAGAGAGCCTCGGTGGCTCAGTGGTTAGACGCTCGTACTTCACCTCAGAGGTCCGGGGTTCGATCCCTGAGCCGGTACCTCTGGAAATTTTTCTATGTACCTTCACCGAGGTT
>JAAAKG020149653.1:0-31736 GCA_010014905.2 Druon quercuslanigerum
TATTCTGAAGTACATTGAATTATTCTGAAGTACCTTGAAATATGTCGAATTATCTTGAGATATTCTGAAGTATCCTAAAGTATTCGAAATATTTTGAAGTATCTGAAATACCCTGAATTATCTTGAATTATCTTGAAGTCAGAAGTAGGTGTACACTTTTCAGTCGAGTTGTCAACCCCTCGAACTTGAACATTTTTTTAGAACTTCTTATGAGTTTATATTTAAAAGTTATATAGGTTATATAACCAATAAAAACTAAAAAGTGAGAACTTCTACAAGAGGGCTTGGGTTGATTTTCATCCCAATGCGTCAAGCAAGGGTTAAGAAAGATACTTTTTTTCATTTCCATACAGCACTTAGAAGCCTGCTAATTATAAAATTATATAAATAAATATATATACATATATAAGAATGAGTATTTAAACATATAATCTTTCCACCTGGGACGTTATCTGAAGCTAAATGATATCTCTCAACTTCTTCCTTGACTTTTCCCTGACGAGTGCAGCTAGCTAGGCCAAAGTCAAACATGCCTTGCGTGACTTCAATTACGCTTGCACTTGAAGCCGTCAAGTATTTTCGCTCGGAGACTTGTAAACGTCACAGCTGAATCGATGAAAAAATATTTTTATTTATCGTTTCCAGTTGTGAGGCCAGATCGCGCACTGAGCTTGGCAGCTCGATTAGCTAGGAGAATGCTCATTGCTCACGTATATCCGGATGTAATAGAGGTAACGCTACACCAGGAGTGACATAAGCCTCGTTGGCGCGGTGGCGCGCCACTGCGCTGCAGAGCTTACGTGCTGCACGATACGTTGTTTCAAACTGCTGAATTGTCCTCGATGGGTATTATGTACCCTACTAGTAACCGGTCTAGTCTAGATAGTAACTCTAGCCCCACACGTGGCCAGACTAAAAAAAAATGATACCCAAGAATGATCTGCAAGACGCTCGAGTCGGATTCTGGAAGATGAGACTGACAGAAATATCTTCTTGTCTCGAGATTGTACGCGAAATTGGAGCCAGAAGAACTTTGGAACAGCATTCACCTTGATACACTGACCCTATTCCTCTATTTTTCTCCCTTTCAAGAAACTTCCCCCTTTTCTCGTTTTTTCTTGTTCATATAATACCAATTCGGAAATTAAAACGATTACTTGGAACAAATAATTTTTGAAGAACAAAAAAAATTCTGCCTCAACGCGGATTTGAACCGGGAACGCCACTATCCATGAGGGCCGCAGTACGTGAGTACTCAGTCGAGTATATTGCGCAATATTAGGCATTCCAATTGGAAATAGTTCAGCTGACCTTGTCTGTTTACGTTTGGATTCCGCCGACACTGGACTGGAAGCGGGAGTTTGGCGTATAAGGTTATGTTAGCCCCCCCCCCCCCAAGTTAACACTGCCTAAAATTCTATCAAAACACATGAATGAGGGACATTTTTCACGAAAAAAAGATAATAATGAAGGAATAGATTCTTTTAAATAAAATTAATGTAAATATCATATTGAATGCAATATCAAGCACGAGAAATGCCTAAGATTTCAAATCGAAATACATATCGATTTTTCAAGAAGATAAATGAATTTTCTAACCAAAAAGATGAGTTTTCGACAAAATACATGAATCTTTTATCAAATAGTCGAATCTGCAACTAAAATAATTAATTTTTATCCAAACAGTTGAATTTTCAACCAAAAAGATACATTTTCAAGCAAGAAAATTAATTTTCTACTAACAAAACAAAATTGCAAAAAAATGTTGAATTTTAAAGCCAAAAGAACGATTAATCTAAACAGTTAAAAATGCTTGCAAATTTAATATACATTTGTATATGAAGCCACAGCTTTATCACATACATTATCAATTGCGGAAGTCGATAAATATCAGCAAACCGTTTTGCAAGAAATTAGTTAAATTTAAATCATATAATAGAAGGATAATGAAATTGTTCTGTCTAATAAAGGAAAATACAGAGATTGTGCTTTCCTCTCTCTGAATTTCTATTTTTAACATGAAAATATGCAAATTAAAAAATCCATTATCAAACCAATTTTTTAATATAAGGTTTGAAATATTTTTTAAACAATTTACATTTTTTAATACATTTTACAATTTACAATTTAATTAGAAAAAGGAGTTGAATTGTATGATTTATAATTCGAAGCGTTAAAAATTAAACAATTTTAATTTGATTTCGAGAATCACGAAACTAGCATGATCTTAGATGAAAATTTTAAAATTTTGAAATTGTCAAAATGTTAAAAATTTGAATATTTAAAATTGTAATTTTGGAAACAGGACCATTAGAAATTCAGAGGAATTGAGACTGTATTCCTTATAATTTATTATAATCGTTCAAAATAACTAATTAATGGTTGAAAACTTTTAAATTTGCATTCAAAGCGATTAAAATTTGACAATTTAGTATGCATAACTAAATTGAATGTTTCAAATGCCAAGCTTCTGAAATTCTAGAATTTTAGATTGCCATTACATAACAAAATTACAAATTAACATTAAAACTGATTGAAAAACTTTAACCATTTAAATTTTAATTGAAAACTAAAACCCACGAGAGGAAAAAGTTTAAAATTTTACGTTCTTAAAAATTTATTAATCTAAAATTGCAAACACTTAAAATGACCAACATTTTCCTTTTTTTCTGTACCCATTTCAGGTAGTTTAATTTTCATCGTTTTTTACTTCAAACTCAATTTTTAATTTTTTGACTTTAAATCTTCCTTTAGAGTTATTATTCATTCTAGAAATTCTCGAATATAAAATTTTTTAATTTAAAATTAATTATTTGTTTAAATCTTTAATTAAAAATAAGAGACTTTTAAGATCTGAGATAGAAAATTAAAAATTAGGATAAAGAATACAAAACAATATTGCTATGATATGACTTAATTTTTTGAAATTGTATAATGTTATGCCTTTCAATTCAAAATTGCTTTATATTTACATCAAAAAATATTAAATTTAAAAACGACTATCAAGGCCTCTAATATAAAATTTTATCATATTTAATACCGAAATGTTCCTAAAATGTTGATTATTTAAATTTGAAACGACAATACATTAAAATTAAAAATTCTAAAATTCTAAAAATTAATTAAGGCTCCGGATTCTATAAACCCGCAAAAAAATTTTTAACATATCACTTTGTAGAAAATTTTATTGCGCAACTTTTTGTTTTAAGATAAAAATTTAACAAATTGTCCTTTAAACTGTTCTTAAGATAATGTGCAATTAATAATTTATTGTTTTTGTTTAAAAAAAAGTTAGAACTAATAAGTTAAAATTTGAACATCAAACCACAAGAAATTATTTTTTTGTTAGGGCAAAATCAATAAATATTTACATCTTACATTATATATACGTATTAACAGAGGGTGATTGCAAACATTTAGAAAAATATATCTCACAACACAATATTTTAAACAAAGTAATAATTTTTTAAACAAAAAATTAAATTTTCTACTAAAAGAGATGAGTTTTCAACCAAAATTATGGTGTCTCAACAAAAAAGTTAATTTTCAAACAAAAGTTTAATTACCTAACAATAACTTATTTTTTTCTTGAAAATGTTTTAGAACTTTATTTTACTGGCTTTTATTCAAACTAAACTTGTTAGTAATTATATCACTAATTAGATAAAAATCATTTAGAACACATCAAATAATTTTTGTAAAAACAGCATGAATAGAGTTCGTAGACAATATTATAAAGAAAATAATAAACCGATACAGCATTATAGAGATTAAATAAACATTACGGCTAATTTCAGAAGAGAAAATAAATCGTTAAACTATTCTTTGTAAATTTATATTTCATTTCCAAAATTTGTTAAGACTTAGCAATGTGGGTGCCTTTTTTGATTTCATAAATCAAGTTAAAGATTGAGTAATGTGCTTGTCGACTGTACACTGAAAACATACTTCATATTTTTAATTTATTACTTAATAAAAAAATAAAAATAATAAAGAAAATAATCTTCAAAGTCAATAATTTATTTTTATTCACTTTCATAAGTATTGAAATATGTATCTTTTTAAAGGAAGTGTGCGTACAAATACCTTATTTTTCTTTACTTTGCTAATATTATTAGCCCTACTTTCTTTGTTTATATTTATTTTTCTACCTGCAGTTAGGGTTTGTAGGAAACTCAACATTTACATTATGTTTCTAATGTACACCTATTTCAAGGACATTCTATACAAGCATAGTTGTATTCTAACGGGCTAAATGGCTATTTGAATGATCCTATTTTGTTAACGAATAATTCAATTAGGGTAAAACTTTTCAGAAAACTTAATTATATCCTACCAAGAATTTCTTTTGCAGGAAGCTTGGGCTTACTCAAAATCCCCTCGATAAACGAAGCGTTTGAAAATTGTCTAACGTTATTTTAATACTGCTTGTCAATAAAATGTATAACTTTTTTATTTATCAAAGCCAATAAATTTTTTATTGCAAATTATCTTAAGGACAGTTTGAAGGAAAAGTTTACAAATTTTCATCTTAAAATATAAAGAACTTTGTCCTTCGGAGCGAGTTAAATTAAAAATATTTAGTAAATTTACTGGTCTGAAAAACTATTTTTTTTTAATTTTTTACAGAAAGTTTTCGAAAACTGATTTTCATGTCATCAGGGGCGAAATTGAGCGGCCTGAAGCGGCCAGGTAATTTTAAGCGGAATTACAAAATCCGGAGTCTCAATTTAAGACAACACTTTAGTTTCAAGGCCTGAAAGATTGAACTGTTTTAGAATTGCACATCAAAATATAATTGTGAATTAAAATTATAGACATTTTAAAGACGATAAATATATTAATAATAAGTATGATATTTTAAATAAGGCGAGAAATATTGTTGAAAGTTTCAAGAATTAAATTTCCCGGTGTCATATTTCTCTCCCAGTTTTCCCGATTCTCCCGGATTGGTTAATTTTCAACCCAAAGACATGATTGTTTGACAGAAAGTTTAATTTTCTACAAAAAAATAAATATTTATAAAACTAGTTTAATTTGTAACCAAATAGTTCAGTGTAATCCTAAAATATAATTGTTTAACAAAACAGTTGATTTCCAACCGAATATTTTAATTTCCTACCAGATTATTGAATCTTCAGCCAAACCGGATTCATTTAGAAGTCAAAAATTGAATTTTTCATCAAGAAGAATGTTTCAACCAAGAAGATTAGTTTTTGACCAATAAAAACGAATTTCGAACAAAGCACACGAATCTTTAACTAGAACATATCAATTTTCAATAAAAATATAAATCTTTATTTAAAAAAAGAAATAGTTACATTCTTAGTAAAAAAAAATAATTCTAAAAAAAAACGAATTTTCAACAAAGGAGATGAATTTCCACTTAAAATGAAGAACCTAAAAAAATAAGTTTTCAACACGAGTTCAACGGAAAAGATCATTTTTTTAACCCAGAAGATTAATTTTCTAAAAATGAAATAGTTCAGCTTTCAAAAAAGTAGCTGAATTTCTTACCTAAAAATATGTCTTTTTAAACAAATATTTGCATTTTCAAAATAAAACTTTTTCAATTAAATACTAGAATTTTTAACCAAACGAAATGAGTTCCGAACTACAAATATAACATAAAGACGAACTTTCAATCAAAAGAGACTAATTTTCAACAACATAGTTGAATTTTTATCCAAATAGTTGAATTTAAAGAAAAAACAATTGCACATATACACAGTTTGTTGACTTTTCAATCAAGAGATTATTTTTTAACAAAATAGATGAATATTTAACCAAACAGCAAATTTTTATAATAACAAGATGCATTTGTTACAAGACTGTAAAACTGTTAACAAAAAGTTAAAATTGCAATTAAAAAAGAGATTCATTTTCAACCAAAAAGACGACTTTTCTATCATAAAAGAGGAAATTTAAATCTAAAAGGTTGGAATGCTTCAAGGAAAAATATTGCACTAAACAATGACAAATTGCGTCATTAACCACAGAAAAAGATACATTTCAAACATTTACTTCGAAACAAAAATTAAACAAAAATTAAACAAATAAGAATTTCTTACATAATACGAGGAGTAATAATCTGATTTACGCAGATATTTAATAATAAGCGACAGGGTTAACAAACAAAAATTGAGTCTTCTACCTCTCTTTATGAAAAAATTACAAATAAATAATAATGAATTGTTTAAACAACTAGTAAATTCTTTAAACAAAGATGAGTTTTTCTATAATTGATGAGCCGGATTCTATAAGGGGTTTAGCGCGTGACCTTTCCGAAATGTGACTCACAGGTGATTGATTTTTGAAATTCAAAAAAGTGAGTTAAGAAAAACCATCATATTTGTCTTAAAAATTATCAACTTTTTTACATTTACCACTTTGTTGTACCATTTCAAGTTTCAGAGAAAAACTTCACACATTTCGGAAAGGTCATGCGCTAAACCCCTTATAGAATCCGGCCCCTCAATTGACTAATTGGCCGATTAAACTTGAAAAAGATTCTTCGAATGAAATAGTAGGGGAAAAAATTATTTAAAGAATTGGACAATAGTTCAAAACCCCTTATCAACATTTTACTTGTTAAATAAAAATAATTTATAGCAAATAAAGGAAAAACAGAGTTTACATGTATAACCTTTGTGCAAAATTGTCAATTCAAGTTTTTTGGGACACGTTTCGTGCTAAATAAGGAAGTTCTTATTAAGATACTCCACATTAAATTCCAATAATCTCCCGCCAGCTAAGCTGAAACCCAAAAATGTGAATCTGATTTTTCCGAAAACAAAAGTTTTCTTATGTTAATCTTACGGGATTTGGACCAATTAGGCACAAACTTGGATGAATTAAAAAAAAAATTTAAACCTCCATTATGTACATGTCTGCCTTTCCGAAAATTCCGGAAATGAAACTTCATACATGTAGATTCAGTGCGTGAAAAATGTGAATCAGCCTTGCATCAAGTGAAACGTTTACGCGCTCGAGTGAATTTTCAAGGATCCTAAACTGCGTTTCCACAACTCTGCGGAACTAATTTTGAATGAAGCCTTGGAAATAATTGCAAGCATCATTTTTACAATGGAGGAATAAATTAGATAAGCTGAAAGTGGGTAGATTTTGCTTCCAATTCAATAGGTTTCATTTATAAATACTATTAAAGTCTTCTTATAACAATCCAATTCTCGATGTGCTTTCTTAAGCCTTCTATTTAACCTGAGACAATAGAGAATCACAACAAAAGTAAGCCAGAGCCAGATGAGACTAGATCAATGAAAATATTCGATCCCTATAGAATTATAGATTATAGAAGGGCGTTTCTGTTATGCAATTGAAAGTCATTTACGTAACAGGAAATGGCATTCTGTTGATTCCGGTGAGGCGAGCTTTGAGAGAGAATCGATGAGCACTGATAATAACGAATCGATTGATTTGCGATTGAGCAAACGATAACAGTAGCTTCAATCAGGACTTCGAGATCCAAGATGCAACAGAAAAGATCTTTTATGCGCACAATTTCTACACGATAGAAGCTTTTAGCGACAAAATTGATCCAACTCAAAATACGAATGAAATACTCTACAATTTTGTTATTCGCTAATTGACTTTTGATTTAAAAAAAGAACAGATATCTTGGACATAACGTAATGACTTATATCGATCAAATTCTTCATAAACCTTGATTAGATTACACACATTGTCATTATGAATTACTACTTTATTAATAACATCGTAATAGTACCCAACAACCGTTATAATTACCGCATGTGTATTACGTGAGACTTTTTTAGAAGCAATTATTTCCACATATTGCTACGCAGTATTGGTTTGCACACTCAGAAAAAAAATCTCGATACAGAAAAAAATGGTTTCTTGGCTAAATATGAACATTTACTAAAATCAAATAAATATTTGCGGATTCAAGAAAATATTTCATTGATCCAACCGAATTTTTGGGTTGAATCAACTAAGCCCTCCGTCTGCTAAAATATTTGGTTAAAGCATCTACAAAATTTACTTGAGTCAATCAAACATTTTGTTGTCCACATAATAACCATAGTCTGTGGTTAAACCAATAAAAATTGTATTAATTCAAACAACGCAACTTTTAAATTATAATGTAGAATTAATATTATTACAAAAAATTTGTATTTTATAGCTTCTATTTCCTAAAATAAGAGAAAAGAAAAGCATTTTTGTTTAAAAATACCGACTATTATTGTTCAAATATTATAAATATTTTTCAGAATCGAATGATTCCTTATTAACAATAGAAACTTTAGACGAAAAACACTTAACTTAACAAAAAATTATTTAAGATGTTAACCCGATGTTAACCCGATTTTAAACCGCATTTAAGTCAAAATGTGAAATATACTAACATGACCAAAAATTGTTTAAAAATTGTAAATCGTCTTCAAAATCTAGACCCATTTCGAGTGAAAATGCGAGCACACAAAAAAAAGTTACACAACAAAAAGCGAGAATTTAACGAGTCTAAATAAAAATGGTAAATATGCTTTAAAATATAATTTTTTAAAATTTGAAAACACTAATTTCAGATGAAAACACAAACATAATACAAAATATTTTTAAAAAATTGGGAATATTCTTTCCAATCTACTGAATTTTTAATACAAATTTCAGTTAACGACAAAAAAACAATAACACAATCCCAAAAATTTTCAAGCCTGTAAATTCTAATCTAATAATTTCTGTTAAAGAATACCAATTCCAAGTTAAAAGATAACCTAAAGTTTTTATATTTTGAGATTGGAAAATCATCAAATTTTCAAGAATAATTTGTTCAAAATTTTTAAATATTCTTTAAAATATATTTTTTTACATGTAAAATACATATTTCTGATAAAAAGCACTAACATAAACCAAAATTGTGAAAAGATTTTAAATATTGTTCAACATATAATGAATTATGTTTGAAAATACGAATTTTCGATGTAAAACATTAAAAAATGTCAATTTCCGGCAAACAAGTTTAACAAAACCGAAAAAATAAATGTTGAAAATCTGTGACCTTTTCAATATAATCATTTTTTTTATTGAAAAAACCCATTTCCAAAATTTAAAACTCTAAAATAACCTAGAATTGATAAATCTGTAGACATTTTTAATCTTCTTAGAAACTTTTTTATTTTATATTATATTAAAATTCAGTTTTAAAAATATGAACTTCCAGCGATATCCAATTTAATTTTAATTTATAAGAGCTCATTGTATTTATTAAAAGGTTCTTTAATATTCTTTTTATCACATTTTTATTAAATATTCTTTTGGCAAATTGGTAATTTAAAAAATGACTGACGAAAAATAATGGTACGTATTATTTCTAAACAAAATGATTTCCATAAAAGCGTGACGAATATAATTGTAAAGAACCTTTCAAGAAATAAAATCTGCTTTAGTAAATTAAAATTGAATAAATCATAAATAAATTTAAATAAACGATAATGACGTTTTTCCAATTTTATACATCAAGAGAAAAATTTCAAATAATAAAAAGCTTTTTGAGACATATCGTTAAACGACTTTTTTTAGAAAGGATATGCAAGCTATGCAAGTAAGTAATCACATGATGAATTACAATTGTATTTCCTTAAAAATACAAAACAATAACATCATTCGCAAAGCTATTTTTAAATCAGAATGTTAATGTGATCAAGTATTCAGGAAAGAGAAGATTACTTTGAATATTTCATTAATCAGCTTTAAGATTTATTGGTAACGGATTAAAATATCAGAAAAATGATTGAAAATTAACAACAATATAGACTCGAGAACAAAGGGAGCGTTTAGAAAACAGGGAACAATTGACATGTGTTATATTGATAATATTGTAATTATAATATCCGGTTTAAGTAACTAAAAGGGAAATTTAAATAATTACAGGATGGCGGTTTTAATCAAGGAAAAAACTCCTGATAATTTCACGGTTAGCAAAAATTTTTTACGGTAATTGGAATGAAAAAATTCGAACTGTTAGAACTGAAAACTTTTTCGTTCAAAGTAATCAAAACTAAACTTCAAATAGAATTACTCAAGCCAGAACTTCTTAAAAAAATTTATTTTTATATTTAAGTTTGAACAATAATATCATTTTCAATGGTTTAAATTAAAACTAATTTCCTCTTTAAACTCACAACAATAAATATGTTAAAAATAAAACAAATCCCTCTTCCAATTCAATACAAAATTAAAAACTAAAAAATAATACAAATGTTAAAAATAAAATATTTTCCTCGTACAATGAAAAAAAAAATATTTCCTTAAACTAAACTAAAATGTTTAAAAGAAAACAGGGCATCTGTAAATTCAAAAAAGCAATAAATAATCAAAGTTTCATTCATTCCAACTCAATAAAAATTATTGAAATAAAAATATTATTTTTCCAACTCATAAAATATATCAAACCAAATTTGTTTTCATTCCAGCGCGAAATACAAAATGTTTCCCTACCAATTAAAGTAAATAATATTTTTAAAAGTCCTCATTTTAAACTCAATAAAATGGTTAAAAATGCCAAATTTGCCTCAAATGCGTTCAAATCAATAAAAATGTAAAACAGAAAAAACTTTTCGAATTCGAAAAAAATTGAATTTCAACATTTACCCCCCATCTTTTAACATTTTAATTATAAAATTTAAATGCTTTTTTATATATAAATCTTTTTAAGTTGAATTATTTGAATTTTAAGACTCCTCAAATAAATAATTGTTCAATTCTTATTAAACATCAATGTACAACACTTTTAATTCCAATTTTAAATTAAAACATGGGTCAGTTAAAATTATACAGTTTATGATCAAGGCTTTCTATTTGAGACAATTCAGTTTAAAATTGCTTATTTTAAATGAACAGACAAATATTTCTAAACATGTCAATGTGGTTCTATTTTTAAATTAAAAAATGTCAAATTGAATGGCCTATTATTTCAAAGGGATTAGAAATTTAATAAAATCGTAATTCTGAATCTATTATCATAAAATTAATTTAAAATTGAATAAAGTAAAATAAATTATCGTTCAAATTTTAACACTCAAACAACAGTTCAGTTTTACAAATCAATAATTAATATATATTCAATATAGTGGATGAACTTAAAACTTATTTACCCTTTCAAGACCCACTGGAAACATCTGTTCACAAAAACGCGTTCAAAATGATTGTATAGGGTTATCTTCTAAAACTTTGCATAATTCCCGATCAAAAAATAAATTATAATAATAAATAATGCAGAAAAAATCATAAACAATTTCCTTCTTGAATAGAATATTATTTTCTGCCACTGAAAAAAGTGTACTAAGACAGGCTGCTTAAAATAGCAAAGGAAGATATAACTATCAAGCAGGAAGATTAGCACACAGAAAATGAAGGATATTTCAGAGTGGCCTCAGAATGCACAATGCCAAGTGAACGACAAAAGTTTATCGCTCTTTACAGAAACAGATTACGAACCATTGGCTTGTTTAAACTTGAAAAGAATATCTGTCAACATTAATATGATTGATTGCAGCTTTCCTGTACTTGAAAGTGTTAATAAAATTTAATTTTAAATTTATATGGACCTTTTAAAAACAGTTTGTTAATCCTGAAAGCTTTGAAAATCAGATCAAAGAATTGAATAAAATCATTAAACATAATTCAAACCCTTTGCAAAGATGTCTAAAGCTTTTAAAAATCTAATCTTATTCAATCCGCCATCCTAACCTTGGAAAGTTGTTATGAAGGTTACTCCTACTCAGGTGAAGATAACTTTTCATTATCTACAATAAAGTGACAACAATAGACTCTCGATCAATAGAGAAAAGCACTTTCTATTTCGTTTACTTTTTTTCAAGTTCCAACTGGATTTGCTTAAAAATTCTCTCGTGCCCTCAACAAATGGGTCAATAGATTTTAACCCATTTCCCATCTACAAATGGAGAACAATATTCGAGGAGCTTCAACGAAGCGGGAAACTAGAACTAGACCAAACAAATAGTGCAATACGGTACACAATCGAAATGAACATATCGACATATACCCTATAAAGTATTAGATTTTCATGTCCAAAATTTTAAAAATGATGAATAAAGGAAAAGAAAATTACAAAAATAAAGAGACCAAAGAGCGTAAACGATGCAAGGTCTTTAAGGAAATTAGGATTCCTTCCGCGATGCGACTGACGTAATCCGGTTGTATATTTACCTAAATATAAATTTGAAATGAAACTTCTATTACATGCCAAAAAATGCGCTTGACTCTTGGAGATATTCGCTTTAATATTATTATGAAAAGGTGTTATAAATAGATTCAGGACCGAGGAAAACAAGCAACCGACTTTCAGTAATCTGTCACTTTCATTTAAATATAAAGGTTTAATCATAATCAGATGCTCTCAAAAGATATTCTGGAATTCTGAGTCACGCTGATATATTCCATTTTCGTCAATGATCCATTTTGCGGATGCTTAGAATTAAAAATTCCCCAACTTGTTTAGTCGTTAATATATTTGATGTTTTCAACGTTTCTTTTCAGATAATTCGATTTTTGAAAATTTACAATTGAAAAAAATTACATTTTAAAAGTATATAAAGGAAAATACCTAAAATTAGATGATTCGATGCTCAAAAGTCAAGTTTTCAATTTTAAATCTTCCAAATTGAAGAAATTCTAATGTAAAGTATCAATATTACAGAATCTTCCATTGTAAAATTTAATATAAATTGCATAATTTTGTCTTGTAAATTATCAAAATGAAAAAATTTAATTTTGACATGTGTTATATTGATAATATTATAATTATAATATCCGGTTCAAGTAACTAAAAGGGAAATTTAAATAATTACAGGATAGTGGTTTTAATCGAGACAAAAAATCCCGATAATTTCCCGGTTCGCAAAAATTTTTGTCACGGTCATTGGAATTAAAAAGTTTGAACTCTTATAACTGAAAACTTTCTTGTTTAAAGTAATTAAAACTATAAACTTCAAATAAAATCACTCAATCCAGAACTTTAAAAAAAATTTATTTTCACATTTAAGTTTGAACAATTTTTATTTCAGAAATTTCTAAATATAAAACTACAAATAAAAACAAACCACTTTTATATTTTATTGAACAGTTCAAAGATTTCTGGATAAAAAATATAAATCCACGCTATCATTTTCAATCAATTTGTCAATAAATATGTTAAAAATAAAACAAATCCCTAGTCCAATTCAACACAAAAATTTAAAAATAAAATATAATACAAATTAAAATATACATACAAGTTAAAAATAAAATATTTGCCTTTTACAATTAAAAAAAAGCTTTCCTCAAAATCAACAAAAATGTTGAAAAGAAAAGAGGGCCTCCGTCAATTAAAAAAAAACGATAAATAACCAAAGTATCAGCCATTCCAACTCAATAAAAATTAATAAAATAAAAACATTATTTTTCCAGCTCATAAAGCATATAAAACCAAAATTTGTTCCTTTCCAGCGTGATAAAAGTCTTAGAAATATAAAATGTCTCTCTACCAATTCAAGGCAAAATATTTTAAAAAGTTCTCCTTTCAATGTCATTTAAACGTTCAAAAATGCCAAATTTGCCTTCCCCTTCAAATCAATAAAGGTGTAAAACACAAAAAACTTAACCCTCGAATTCGACAAAAATTTAATATCAACATTTTCCCCCCCCCCCCCCTACTTTTAACATTTGAATTGTAAAATTATTACAGAATCTTCCATTGTAAAATTAAATAAAAATTGCATAATTTTGACTTGTAAATTACTAAAATAAAAAATATTCAATTTTGAAGATTTGCAATATATAGTTCTACAATTTTAAAGAATTAAAATTGAAAACTCCTGAATTTTAGAAATGTATAAAAAATTTCAACTTTAAACATTTCCAAATTAAATTTCTGTAATTTTTAAGTTACAATTGAAATATCTTTCATTCTGAAAATATAGAATTATAAGTTATTCCATTTTTCAAGACTTGTATTTTAGAGGAATTTTTTTGTAGAAAAAGGACAATACTTCGAATGGAATGAAAAAAAACTTGTATAATTTCTAAATAAAAGCGTTTAAAATTAAAATTTTTTTGATCAGAATCTCTAAAATAAAAAAATTTTAGATTAAAAAATCTTTAATTGTACAATTTCATTATAAAAAATAGTTCAAATTGTATTATTACTAATTAAAAGCGTTTAAAATTGAACCATATTATTTTGAATTAAAGAATCTCGAAATCGAGTAATTTCACAATAACATTTTGAAAATATGACAGTTTCAATATGTTAAAAACTGAATAATTTCACATTTGAATTAAAATAATTCGAAATTTAATAATTTACAACTTTTTAATTCAAATATTTTTTAATTCTAAGCAATACAATTTTGACAATTTGAAATTGAAACCTAAATTGAATGTTTCAAAGTCAAATCTTTTTAAATTTAACATTTAATTTGATAAGATAAATGTGTCTAAAATCAAAAAATAAATTCACCATCGTTTTTACAGTAAACTTAAATTATTCTTAAAAACGTTCAAAATGAAGAAAAATTTATTTTACATGAAAATTTATATCTCTAAGAATATAACTATTCAAAATTAAAGAAATTATTTAATTAATGAGGTATTAATTTCTGATAGTTCTATTTTTACCTATTTTGGTTTTTAATACCATTTTTATATCTTTAAGTTCAAATAGTTTAATCTTTAACACTTCACTTAAGAGTTATTATTCAATACTAAAGTCTTGGAATCAAGTATTTTTTAATTTAAAATGATTCTTTTTTTTAAATACCCAAATAAAAATTGGACAATTTCAAGATACTATTCAAAATAAAAAAAGAAGAATACAAATCAAGGTCATTATGATTTAAACTTTTTTAAATTGCGCAATTTGAGCCTTAAAATTCGGAATTCTTGATTTTTCAAATTGAGTTTGGAATGTTTAATATTTTTAAACATTTTCAAATAAGAATTAAATATCTTTTTAATACCCAGTCATAAAATCATCTGATTTTTAATGCTTGAAGTTGGCGAACAATTTTCTAGATTTTTCGTTGTTTTAAATTACGTAACTCTGGGACATATTGAACTCAAGAATGCTTAATTGCAAATATTTCAAACTTAAAATTATGCCCCCGTCAAGTCTTTCAAATTAAAATTCTACGACATTGAAGAATTTAAAAACCAGACAATTTTCTACGTTTAAAATCGAAATCAAACAATTTCGAATATTTATATTTGAATTTATCAAATTTGAAAAGACTATCAAATCAAGGCTTTCAATATCAAATTTTACAATTCGAAAAGATATAATAGTGAAATGCTTCTCACATTTTTAATATTTGGATTCGAAATTATTATCAATTTGGTAAGATTTTAATTTAAAATTGTTAAATCATTTATGTTATTTATTACAAATAATTGTACAATAAATAAGATAATATAATATAATAAGACGTTCATTTTTAAACTGAAGGTATTTAAAGAATGAAAAAACTGTGCTTTTCTCTGAGTAAATATGAACAAAAAAAGAACCCTTCATTCAAAAAAAATAAATGCTTGCTTCTGAAGCAAAAACAAACTTTAGTTTCAAGGCCTTAAAAATTAAAATGTTTAATGACTGCGCAATCTAAACTATAATTATAAATTGAAACTATCGAAACTCCAGAAATGATAAACATGCTTAACAAGTATCACATCATGTAGTATCAAGTGACATTCAAAGTGATAAAATAGATTTCTTTTTACTAAAAAAATACCATAAATTTGTAATATATTACGCTAATCAATAATCGGTTTTCGCACTTTTATTCTCTAGCAGAGGTTATAAAATTTGTTGATAATCACGTTTTTTTTGTTATTAGGGCATAATAAAATACTTATCTTTATCTAGAATTAAATTTCGCCCTTCAAAATAAATGTGCAATCTTTTCTGTAATAATGAAAGTCTACAAAGTTAATCATGACCTTAAACGAAAATACTGGTAACATGTAATTAAAACATTCTTCTAGCGTGAATAGGTTACTTTTTTTTTTACATAAATATAAATAATCGCTACCTATTGGTAAGTCTTTTTTAATAAACACAAAGTCAAGAAACTTTTTTTGGATCATGTGATACCTTTGATGCGATTTCCATATAATCGAAAACCGTATTCCAGTTCGGATCTGACTAGAAAGATAAACAATGCGACCATGGTATGGTTATTCTAGACAATTCTATAAGATCTGGTTATGAAACACAACGTTTTAGTTGTGGAAATAATTGTTTCGTTGTTATGCGCATCATTTATATCTGAATCATTTATGGCGACTAACCTTATCAACTTGCTATTTTCCAACTGGAATTCAAATTCTATGATATCCACTGAACGTGAGAAAGTTATTGCATCATGGTTTTGAAAATTTAATGATTTCAATCTGAAGTGCAAAATTAACAAGATGAGAGTCTAGGGGCATTACTTTATGTTGAAGACAATTTTCTAAGATGTCAAACGGATGTATATGTCAAATGGATTTATGAGAAAAAAAACATGCGAAAAACGAGCGGAAACATAGGAGCTTCAATGTTGACAGAATGAATGAATATTATGTAATAAAGATCTTGGAATAATATTTGATATTCTGAAAATGAAACGATCTGATAAAAGGGTTTCCTTCAATTGAACTAAAGTCCATAATAAGGATCCATTAGATTGCATCAAACCCTTTATACAGTTTATTCTACTTTACGGAAAATGCAATTTACTTCCATCTCTAATTAAATTCTAGTACATACAAAGTGAGGATTAATTTTAACGGGAAAACTAACGCTGTGCAAAACGGCTCAAAGCGTCTTCCCCAGAGGGCATTGAACGCATTCGATATAGATATAACAAAATAACCTTGAGGCTAGAATCGGGAATGTCCGACGAGTTTGCCAAACGCAGTCCAATTCGGCTGAGAAAATTCTCTTCTCTCAAGTCTAAGGTCCGAATTCGTTTCCTTATGTTTTTAACCCAAACCAGCTTAAGGCAAGAGGAACAATTTTGGATTAATTTAAATTTAAGACCAGAAAACCTGATTTGACTTGAGAACCGGATGTTTATCACATCAACCATGATCAACATCTGAGAAAAAATTCTGATTTTCAGAAAGGTTCTCTTGTCATTCAAATCTGAAATGCTTGCAATCAGGATAGTTAATTTTCGAAGATTCGAGGCTATCTAAACCTGAGAACACATAAAATTTGAGATTGTATAGTTTTGTTTAATTTTATTCAAACAAACATTTTCGGCACGTGCCATTTTTTTGCAAGACTTCCATAACATTGCTTGCGATTGCACAACTTATAACATACATATATGATTTACAAACTGAAGCCTAATGTCCATTCCAGAACAGTCTTCCATGAAGCTTTACAGTCTTATGATTTCTCGGAAATTAATTCGATCGAAGACTCCATACACACTGTCGATTCACTGAGATAAAAAACTATTAAAGTGCGTCAATAAACTACGCGGGCGGGGTGCACAAAATTACGATTTTTCACAAGAGGCGGAGGGGGGGGGGGGGGCAGTGGAGGTAACTGTAAAAGCTTAGATAACGTTCAACATGTTTCCTGATGATACATTTTTATCAAGTTCGTGAATTCTACTTAAATGTGAACTGAATGAATAGACCGTAAAAAAATCAATTATTTTTAGTTCAAAGTAACGCTTATCAATTGAAAAGTCTACTATTTATATTTTAGTTCATAATTCAACTATTTTGGTTAAAAATTCTAGAACTTGGTTGAAAATATCATTATTTTATTGAAAATGCAACCATTTCGTTAAAAATTGATACTTTTTAGTCAATGCATGTATTTTATTGACAATTCATCTTTTTTGGTAGAAAAATAATCATCTTGGTTCAAAAATCATCGTTTTGGTTGAAAAACCTAGTGGTAGTTCTTTTGTTAGAAATTCCTCTTTTTGTAACATTTATTATTTTGGTTGAAAATTGATAAATATTTTGTTGAAAATTCGTTTTGTTTATATTAAGGTTAAATTTTTTAAATTAAAAATGCGAAATTTCCAGTCTTTGTTGAAATCGATATTTCCAATTGAAAATTTATCTGTTCTAGCAAAAAGGCAGCTATTTCGTTGAAAATATATGCATTTTTATTGAAAATTCGTCTTTTTGTAGGAGATTAATATTCTGGGTAGAAACTTCATCCTTTTCGATTAAAAATGAAAATGGCAGGTTGAAACCTAATAATTTTCCGTTGAAGAATCAACTATTTTATTGAAAATTGGTCTAATTTTAGTTCAATTCCACTGATTTTTATTTAAGTTAAACTTTTTGACTAAAATATTATCCATTAAATTTTTGTTGGAAATTCATATTTATTTATTGAAAAATAAAATACTTGGTTAAAACTTGAAATACTTTGTAAATACATTTTTAATTGCTTAAAGATTTATCATGTTTGTTGAAAATTCAACAATTTGGTTGTAAGTAAACTTTTTTGTTGAAAAAATTATATTTTTGCATGAAAATTCATTCATTTTAGTAACAGTTTGCCTGTTTCGGTAGAAAATTCATCTTCTTGATTAAAAATCGTCATTTTGGTTAAAAATTCTTTTTTTAGAATCATTATTGCAGTGGAAAAATTTTGTTCTGAACTAATTATTATAGTTGTCAATTCGTTTTTTTAAATTGATATTTTTAATTTAAAGTTGATATTTTGCAGTTAAAAAATCCATCCATTTGGTTGCAAATGAATTTATTTTGTTGCAAATTCTTCTTTTTTCATATAAGATTAATCTGCTTGGTTGAAACTTCATCCTGTTTGGTTAAAAATGCAGCTGGTTGGTTCCAATTCAATAAAAATTTAAATCTTCTTTGGTAGAAGTATCAACGGTTACTTGCTTCGTTGGGCATTCATATTTCCGGTTAAAAAATCCAATTTTTTTTTCTTTAAAATTCGTGTTTTGGCTTGGAAACAAAACTACTTGGCGTAAAATTAAACTATGTTGTGAAAAATTAATTTTTTTGTGGAAACTTTAATTAATTAATTAATTTTAATTAATTTAATTTTTTGTAGATAATTTGTCATTTTGGCTTTAAAATTCAACAGTTTTATTAAATATTCTTTTAACTTGTTAAAAATTTATCTTTTTTGGTAAAACATTAATCTTCTTGGTGGAAAATTAATTCCTTTTTGTTTTAAATTCGAAAATTCGGTTGAAAATACATCTTTATAGGTTGGAAATTCAACTATTTGGTTACTTTCTTAGTAACAATTTTATCTTTCTTGATGAAAAATCGATTTTTCTGTAAAAAAAACTCAACAGTCTCCGAAAAAAATAGATTTTTTTTTAGTAGTAAATTAGTAGTAAATTTAATTTTTTTAATTTTAATTTACTTAGTAGTAAATTTAAACATTCGGTTGCAAATTTAACGATTCTGTTGGAAACTCGTCTCTTGTGCTTGAAAGTTCAACTAATATTTTTGTGTTAATAAATCATCTCTTTTGATAGAATATTAATTTTTTTTGTTGAAAATTTAAATATTTGGTGACAAATGCCTAAAAATAATATAGTTATTTATAGACAGCCCCTTACTTAGGTGCTTCCAAACTTTTTCAAATCTAAGCTCCTTGTAACCCTTCTCATGAAAAAACGTTCAAGTTGCCGGAAAGGGTCAAAAAAATTGTCAACAACAAATTGTGTACATAGCTTCGAGACTTTATACTAAAATGAATGTCTCTCCATAAATTTTAATTGATTTTAGGTCATAGAATTTCAGGACGATCTTGGGAAATTTACCCTCGTAAGTTGAAAGAAACTTTTGGAAGTATAGTAATTAATGACAGTTTGTATTGTTTTCCAAAGAATTCTATTTAAAGAATTCGTAGAAGTAGATATGGAAATGTTCAAAAACTACGTCATATTTCCGGATGAAGCGGGGGGGGGGCACGGTTTGTGACGATTAGTGATATAGAGGAGAGGGTTTAGCGCAGAGTGAGATATTACATATGATTTAAAGAATGAAAATTAATTATTTTATTCTGCAAGTAAAATATCTAAATAACAATTGCACTTTCCTCTATTCTCCTCATCTGCCCCTTTCTTAAAGAATAGGGGAGACCAACCTACAGTAGATAATGAGCCGATAGTAGATTATCATTGATTAAAAGTTAAAATTTACCTCAACCAAATAATTCTAATTTTAATTAATAAATACGTATAATCATCCAATTATTCAATAAATTAATATTACAAATGAATTATTATCCACTGTTGGTAAATTGTGTACTGTAGGGTGATCTCTCCTATCCCGCTCCCTTTTTTTGCTTTTCCCCATAAATGTTAACTGATTAATCCATCCCTTTTGATTAAAAATTCAACTAATCCAATTTTTGGTTGTAAATTCGTCTTTTTGGAGAATATTTATCTTCTTGGGAGGCAATTCTACTAATTTTTGAAAGCTGAAGTTTTTTATTAAAAATTAATGTTAGTAGTTTAAGTTCCTTATATTTGATCCAGAATTTAACCCTTTTTTCTGAAAATTTACCCTTTTTGTTTGAAAATTCACCTTTTCGTTTAAATTTAAATGTATTTATTTTTTAATTAAAATATATATATTTTTAAATGTCAATTATTATATTTTTTGTTAAGTTAAGAAATAATCTTTTGGTATAGAAAAATCGTCCTTTTGGATTGAAAATTTAACTGTCTTTTAAATTATTTGTCTTTTTGACTTGAAAATTCAAATATCTGTCATAAAAGCAACTGTTTATTGTTCGAATTTAATCTTTTGCGTTTTAGAGTTTGCACATATGGTTGGAAATTCATCTTTAAATATTTAAAAATCAACTATTTGGTTAAAATGTAACTGTTATGTTCAAAACTTAATTGTATTGTTAAAAATTTGTCTTTTTGCTTTAAAAATTAATCTTAGTTCACCTTTAATCTTTCTAGACTTAAAATTCAACTATTCGGTAATTTTTTGTTGAAAATTCGTTGCATTTGTTTAAAAGTGAAACTATTTGGATGTAGATACATGTTTGGTTGAAAACTAATTTTGTTGTTGAAAAGCCAACTGTCTTCTGAACAAAATTCGCCTTGTTAGCTTGAAAATTCAACTATTTAATTAAAAATGCAACTGTTTTTGGTTCAAGTTAAATCTTTTTTGTTTAAAAGTTCTTATTTGCTTTAATGTTAAACTACATATCTGGTTGTAAATACACCTGTTTGGTTCAAAATTAATTTTGTTGTTGAAATTAAACTATTAACTGTTATTTTGACAGTGTAATTATATTGTTCAAAATCTATCTTTGGATTGAAAATTTATCTTCTTTTTGGTTTCAAAAGTTCTGGGTTCAACTATTAACTATTCAACTGTTATGTTGAAAATTTAATGATATTATTCAAAATTAGTCTTTTTAGAAATGCAACTGTTTTTGATTCAAATTGAATCTTTTTTTTTTAAAAGTGCGACCATGTGGTGGAAAATCCTTCTTTATAGATTAACAATTCAATTACTTGTTGAAAATAGAACTTTTTTGTTGAAAATTCGCCCCATTTCCTTAAAGGGATCAAAATTCAACTATTATATTGAAAATTTAATGATATTTTTCAAAATTTGTCTTTTTAAAAATACAACTGTTATTGATTCAAATAGAATCTTTTTTTCGAAAAGTGCGCCCATGTGGTGGAAAATCCTTCTTTATAGATTAACAATACAACTATTTGTTGAAAATTCGCCCCATTTCCTTAAAAGTTCAACTGGTTGGTTGATAACTAATTTTGTCGTTGTAAATTCAACTATTATATTGAAAATTTGTCTTTTTGGATTGAAAATGCATCATTTTGAATTAGAAAGTTCTAGGTTGAAAATTCAACATTTTTGGTTGAAAATGCATTCTTTCCCGTTTTCGGAAATCACCCTGTTTCTCCAGTTTTAAGAACATTTTAACTGGAGGCTCAAGCTTTTTCTGACGATCTGTAACAAGTAATAATCTAGCTTTAAGAATATTCGGAATATGGAGGTCACTTTAAAGAAGAACAAGTTTGAAGGCACCTTAAATTTTGGTTTCTCGAAAGCAGGATGCTATTAGAAAGCTCGAAATCACGGGCTTTCTTTCGTGAAGACGATTGAGGCTCAAAAAGGAGGCTTGCCACCTTTTCACGATCCGAAGATAAAATAGGCCAATGAGTTTCGTCGTGCAGAGTTAAAACAGAGCAGCTCAAACACAAGCCAGAAGCAACTCTTTTCCAAATTTCTCGCTACTAGGTTCACAAACAGATTCTATTCAGAAATTTAGGAAAAAATCACTAATATTTACAAAAATATTTCGGAATTTGAATACACATTACTTATTCAATTTTAACTGTTAAGGGTCCTATCAAGTGCCTAAAAAGTTGGGGCATTTTGGATCTACTTTCAATCTGCAAATTCGGAAATTATTGGAACATATCTTAAATATTCATAATTTAAAAATTTCATATTTTTAATAATCATTAACGAATATCCGAACAGCCGCCCCAGAATCCGAGCGAGAATCCGATTAAATAATGTCATACTTCACAGCCAAAAATTCTCTGGAAACGGGGTAATTTTAGCAAGATAGTTGAATTTTCAAGCTAAACACTCGAATTTTGGTCTAAAACACTTTACTTTTAAAACCAAAAAAATAAATCTTCAAAAAAAAATTCATTTTCAGTCAAGAAGATAAATTTTTAACCAAGCAGTTGAGGTTTTAAAACTAAATATTCATTTTTAAACAAAAACAGTTACATTCACAACCAAATTTTTGAACTTTCAAGAAAGAGAAACGAATTTTTAATACAATAGTTTAATTTTCAACCACGAAGAAAAAAGTGAAAAAATACGAAAAATCGAAAGATAAAAATACGCAATTTTTACAAAATAGTTATATTATATAAATCAGTTAAATATTCAACCAGAAAACATGAATTTTCATCAAAAAAATTATATTTTAATCAAATAATTAAATTTTCTACCGAAATTATTGAGTTTTTCACCAGAAAGATGAATTTTTTACACGAGAAGATTATTTTTTATCATACAAGACGGAACAGATAAATTTTCAGTTAAAAAATTAGTTTTCAACAAAAAAGTTAAACTTTCAAACAAGTAATTCAACTTTTAACGAGGTCGTTGAATTTCCAACCAATAAAGATGAATTTTGAACGAAAAATTTTAGTTTTAAATTAGAAGCAAATCAATTGCACCAAACAGTTGATGAATTTTTAACAGCAAAAGTTGATAATTTAGCTAAATAGATGCATTTTTAATCTACAAATATGAGTTGTATTTTTCTTTTTAATAAAATAATGCCATTTTTAGCCAAAGAGATGAATTTTCAACCAAAAATATAATAAGTTTTTTAATGAAAAACAATCAACTTCCAACCAAAAAATATGGCATTTTAATCAAAACAGGACAACGTTTCTATCCAAATGGAAGAATTTTCCTCCCAAAAATATAAATAATCAAAAGAACAAATTAATTTTCAATGAAATAGAACCAGATTTAGTCCAAAGAAATCAGTTTTTAACCGAAAAAACTAAACTAAACTTTTCCATTAAAAACAATCAACTTTTAACCAAAAAATATGACATTTCAATATAAAAAAACGACGAAATTCCTAAGTAAAAGGAAGAATTTTCTATCCAAAAAGACGAATAATAAAAAAATAATTTATACAATAAAAATACAATAGTAAATATTTTAATTAAACAGAAATAACTTTCAACCAAAAAAGATAACTTCTCTACCAAGAGATAAATTTTTAATCTAAAAGAAAGAATGTTAAAAGAAACAGTGAAATTTTCGATTAAAAGGATGACTTTTAAGAACAATTTTGAGTCAAAAGATATGAATTTTAAACGAAAAATGTAATTGTAGACTTTTCAAATAAAAGGAATGAATTTTCAAGCAAAAATATTTAGATTTTCTTACAGGATCGTATTAATTATTTAAGCAAAATACGAGAAAAGGGGCAAGTTTCTTGAAGACAGGTGGAAAAGAGGAAATATATGTCAAAGGTAAGAAACTAATGTTTTTATAGCTTCATTGTGAATTTTTATATATTTTTTCTAACCACTTTTCCAAACCTTTTTCAATTAGATGTTCCATAGATCACTTAAATTCGCCAATGAAGAATGAACTATTTTTTTAGTCAAAAAATTTGAAAATGTTCTTTGTCTTCCGTTTCCTATTTCGGAGCATACCTACTCCTAGGAACCGAGATGTGAAGAGGCTCACTTTGTCTCCTTTCTTAGACTTTTCCCCATTTTACGGCCAAAGAACGAGGGGGAAAATCCCTGCCACATAAACGATTGAACCCAACGATGCATACACTTGCTCTGGAGCAAGTCAGAGCACGTCGTGTCATTGATGGCGCCCCTCCACGAAAAAAGAAGTCGATGGGAAAAAAATTGAAGAAAGAAGATTCATACATAGTAGAAAGAAGTAAAGAAACAAAGAAGATTGAAGATCAATCGAAGAAAAAGATGGTTAGCCCCACCGACAGTTCATGGGCATGGGCGTGAAAGTCGGACGGGGGTCAGTCAAGAGACGAGTCACCGGATGTTCGAAGTGGCCTCGTGAAACTGTCAGAAATCACGGACCAAATGGAGTTTTGGAAAACAGGACGGGACAATATTTTCCCGGACGAAGAGGGAAGATGAGTATACCTATATCGGTGGAAATGGGTTCGTCGGCCTCGTCGACCCCTATAAACTTAGAAGTTATATGTATCCCCAAACTTTCCCTGAATTTGCACAAACCTTTTTCAGTTCTTTTTTTTTCTTGATATCTGGGCTTTTATTTTGAGATTTTAGGAGATGGATTATAAAAGAAATTGACTTACCGTAATCGCCATACACATTGAATATAGCAGGAACGATGGGGCGTTCGGTTTTAAGAGACGAGAATCCGCAGATGAGAGCTCACTAAACACACGCGAATGTCAGCTCGCCACAAATGCTTGCAGACCACTGAATAGAATTTAATCATGGCGCTGGCGAAATATAAAAAAAGTTAACCGCGCGCATGCGGAGTGATTGATATAAATGCGCGCGAATATTTGAAATTTGAAACCTTTGGAATAGTTGTTTAAGAGTTCAAGGGGTCATTCACAAACTATGTAAAGTGTTTGGGGGCCCTAATAAAACTAGTTTTAGAAGAAACTGTATTAATGACAAGTATTTCTTATGAATGAACAATTTTTAAATTTCCTTAATGGCCAAAGTAATGGGCGGTGTGAAGTGGAAAATTAACTTTATTAAATATGCAAAATTCAATTAAAAATATAACTTTTGAAATAAAAACTTCAACTATTGTGTGGAAAATCCGTGTTTTTTGGTTTGAAAATTTATCTTTTTGGTTAAAAATTTTATTTTTAGGTGGTAGATTTAACATAATCACCTTTTTTGTTGAGAATTTTAATTGAAAAATCATTTCTCCAGTTGAGAATTTAACTGTTTTAGTGAAAATTAAATTTTTAAGTCGAAATGTAACTATGGAACTATTAAACCAAAACTAAAAAAAAAAAAAAAAAAAAAAAAAAAAAAAAAAAAAAAAAAAAAAAAAACTATTAGTTTTCTTCAAAAAATAAGAATTTTGAACAAAGTAAAAAATTGAACAAAATATTTGGCTAAAAATTCGTTTAATTTTTAGTACGTTTTGTAGAAAATTATTTCTCTGAATTGAAAATTCATCTTTATGGTTTAATAATTGATTTTGTGTCCTGATACATTTTTTTTTTTTGAAAATTAATTTAAAAGTCGTTTTTTTGTTAAAAAATTAAATCTCTAGATATAAAATTCATATTTTCCTTTTTAAAAATTGATTTCATGCAGAAGATTTAACTAAATTCTTGATCCTTCGTTTCTTTTTTTTTTTTTTTTTTTTTGTTGACATTGAATTTTTTTAAAGAAAAGTAAACTATTCTAATTTGGAATAAAATGTATGCTTTTTAATAAAGATTCGATTCGTAGGCTGAAAATTCGTGTTTTTATTGTAAAATTAATTCGCTTGATTGAAAATTTATCTGTTTGGTTTAAAAATTAATTTTGTGTAGAAGATTTAACTTAATCCTTGATCCCTCTTTTCTTTTTTTTCGTTAAAAATTAAGTTTATTAAAGAAAAGTGAACTATTCTACTTTCGGCAGAAAATGTATGCTTTTTGTTGGAAAATTAATTCTCTTGATTAAAAATTTTTTGGTTTAAAAATTAATTTTGTGTAGAAGATTTAACTAAATTCTTAATCCCTCTCTTCTTATTTTTTTGTTTTTGTTAAAAAATAATCTTTGTAAAGAAAAGTATACTATTTTATTTTTGGCAGAAAATATATGCTTTTTAATGGAGCTTCAACTATTTTGGGCTGAAAATTCGTGTTTTTTGTTGGAAAATTAATTTTCTGGGTTGAAAATTCATCTTTTTGGTTTAAAAATTAATTTTATGTAGAAGATTTAACTAAATTGTTGATCCTTCTTTTCTTATTTCTTGTTGTTAAAATTTATTTTTTTAAAGAGAACTAAAGTAATGTATTTTCAGCAAAAAATGTATCTTTTTAAATTTAAAATTCCGGTATATGCTTAAAAAAATTCATGTATTCTTTTAAAAGTTCTTTTTTTTAGAAAATTAATATTATTGGATAAAAAATCATTCTTAATCCTGATAATTAAACTATTTGGTGGAAAATGATTTTTTTAAAAAGAAAATTAAACGTATCTATTTTTGGCTGAAAAATGATCTTTTTAATTGAAAATTCAACTATTGAATTAAAAATGTTAATATTTTGTCGGAAATTGGTTTTCTTAAAAATTAGCTTTTTAACTGAAAACTGAATTATTATATTTTCTCCTGAAAATGTATGTTTCAACTATTGGATTGAAAATTCATTTTGTTTGGCTGAAAATTAATCTTCTTGGTTGAAAATTTATTTTTTTGGTTAGAACATCATTTTTCGTTAGAAGATTCAACCAATTTCTTGATCATTTTCTTTTTTCTTATTAAACATAAATCTTTTAAATAGAAAATTGAGCTACTTAGTTTAATTAATTTCTTGACAATTCTTTTTTTGTTTTAATTGAAAATTAAGTTTTTACAACTGAAAATTTAACATTTTAGTTAAAAATTCATTTCTTTATCTGAAAATTTAAATGTTCTGTTGAAAATTCGTTATTAGTTTATTTATAATCTAATTTTTTAACTGATAATGAAACTATTCAACTGTTGAACTAAAAATTTTAGGTTATGAATTTATTATTTGTATGCCCAATACCGAACCATAGTGTTTTTGAACTGATGCCAACAAAGTTTGAAAAATAAAAGTGTTTAGATTGCAAACTGTCATAAAAAAATTGAATTTTCAATTTAAAAATAAAATAAAATTAGACTTCCGAGATATTAAGTTTCGGAATACGGATAGAGAATGTTTCATGTAAAAAAGTTAGCCAATTCCGAGAAAAGTCAAAGTTGAAGATCAATATTACACATTATGGCAGACATTTTTGCTTAAAATACAAAAAAAAAAATAAATATTAGAAATTTAAAGAAATATCAACCCTAAAAGGCTATAAAACAACAAATTCTTATTATATTAATTATAATAAATAAAATAAATTAGTTGACCACGCTGCGTCCTGCCCTTTGGAGTTCGTTTTTTCACAGAAAACCTGATTTTTTTTAAATTTAATTTTGAGAGTAGACAATAGGCGGAGAAGTAGGAAAAAGCTGGCAGCGCCATCTGCCTTTTGCAAGAAAGTCGAAATTTGTCGTAAGCTTGAGCTATTCCGTCGGTAACATCGGCTAACGTTAAAGGCATGCAGGGTGTAAAAATGTCCGCTTTTCTGTCAAAAATCAGTACAGTATTGATTTATTACATAATCATCTAAGTTTCATAAGAAAATTTGTTAAAAAATTTTTTTTAAATTATATGAGAGTAAATAATTCAAGCAGCGATATCTTTACAGAAGTTCGTGCAATGTTCTTCACATATCGGCTTTTCACAGATCGCGCAAGAATACGTTTTTATCATCCTTAGATGGGCATATCGCACACTTTTTTGTCTAACTTTTTAGATATACATCTGCAAATGAGGATTCATCCAAATCGACGCTAAAAACTAACGAGACCCCACAGGTGGGTCGCTTAAGGCACAAGTTTGATTTGAAATCTTTTTTGTAAGAAAGTTTGAAATATCAGCTGAGATATTGAAAACAGTACACGAAGAGGCAATGTCGTTGGGCCGTTGGTGTTGGTTTTCAAGAGCCGAGAAATCCTGACAGCTGCGTTGTGTTTCTTTGTCGATATTTGAAGTATTCATTTCATGTCATGTGATTTTTACCGTTGCGTTAAGTTAAACTTTCTGGTGGCGAATTAATTAAGTGTTCTTCGATGTGAAATCCTAGTCGTGGTCCCTTAATTAAAATTGCATAATTATCCAAAGCTTTTTCGAGGTTAATTCGAGGTTTAGAAAGAATAAAACAGTGGATTATGGTATACAATCTGCAATACATTAATTTAGATAACCAATCTGTCGCAATCGGCAATTACCTTTTAAGAATCCCGATTGAAACAATTTTTACTGCCGATTCAAATGCATCCCCTGGCGGACCGAATGAACGGAGAGGATGCGCTACAGCGTACCCTTTTAGCAGTCCACTAGAACTCTGAGTTGAAAATATCCGAAATGTTGACGAAACCGTGTGGCGGCGCCACCTATGCAGTTGGCCTATACTCGCAACAAATGTATGGCAAAATACGAATTTTGAGTTTAAAAACACTTTAAAACTAATTTAATGACAGTGTTAAACAATTTTAGCGTATTTTAAGTGATCTTTGCGACATTTTCTAACATCTTAGAGAAAGAAAACTAAAATGAAGTGCTTTCAAATATGAAAATTTGCATCTATTTACAGATGCTCCAAAATATTTGACAGGTGCGGTTAAAATGGTGAAAGGCATTTGTTTTAATTGTAAATCGGGATATGAAAGCAATCAGGAGCAGGATAATAGCTTGAATAATTCAATTTTTCAAAGTGCTTAAAGAATATATTCTTAAAGAATAGCAAATAGCTATTTTAAGCGATGATATGAAACTGAAACCTGGTGATGCAGTTTTTGTTGTTTGCACTTCCGAGCGCAGGATTAACATTTTTCAGGGCCTGATGGGGCTAAACCTCGAAGGCGCCCTCTTAAGGGCAGAGAAAATCCCAATTTTCGAGAAAGCAGGAAAATAATAAACATTATTTTGAAATTACAACGTTTTTTTCCACTGTATTTTACAATTATGGACAATTATGGAATTGCTGTAACGTACGTGAACTTTATTAATTTTTTTTTGGGCACCGGCCTTGGGCACTAGCCCCACCGTGCCCCTTGGTAAATCCGGCGCTCTGCACTTCAACCCAGAAGATATCCGAGAAAAGGTTTTTAGGGCACCTGATGGAACTGTTGTGGAAACGGTGTGTGATATATTTTTGTTTGTAAAGTTAATTGTTCTCTTTTTAAAAATATTACTTTACTGTTAATATTAACTGTGAATAAAGAGAGTTATTTAATATAATCTAAAACAACGAATTTGTATTTTATTGTAAAAAAATGATATCTTAATATATTTTTAATTTTAAAGTTTAAAAAAATGAACTAACATTGTATATTAAACAAATTTAATTAATTTTAATGAAGTCATTTAAAAATTTACTTTTTGACATAACCATTTTCATGAAATTTAACTTAAAGAGTTAAGACTAGTTTTTGAAAAGAACTCGAACTGAACTTTTTGAAATAAATATTTCATAATTTCCATTGTTTACTCACGGTGTAATGTTTTTCTCTTTCACTTTAGGTAAACGTTGCAACTGTTATTTAATCCTGATGCTGTAGGGCTTCTTTTTTTTCTTAAAAGATTCTCTGTAAATGTCATTGGTATGTTTCCATTAAAATTTTTTTATTTAGAGCTATAAAATGGTTATTTTTGTAAACAATAGGTTTTCATAAATAACACCTTTTAAATAAAAACGTACCAATGAGATTTATAGAGAATATTTTGAAGAATACAATAAGGACCACATCATTAAAATTAAATTTTAAAACTCTGTGCAGAAATAATAATTTGTTCTAGTTAGTTGGAATGTTTTGGGATTTACGCCTAAAATCAGTGAATTTTACGATTTTCGCAAAATATTTTTAATTCAAATGATTAAAAAAATCTTAATGATTTTACCCAGAACCACCAGAAAATTATTTTTATTTAACAAAAACTTTTTTTTAAGACTATCGCCTTGCAATATTTGAATTATCGGCCAACTGCACAGGTGGCGCCGCCACACGGCTTCCGTCAACGCTCATGACAAATATTTTCTACAGGCCTCCAGAAAAGTGGCGGTGACCCATTTTAATCTATAATCCCTAATATCTTCTAAAATACTTTATCTACGAAGAAATGGTTCGAATAAGGTTGACCAGGACCGAGGGAGACATTTTACTGTCCCATCAATTTTGACCTTGAGGTCAATTTGCAAGGTCAAATGGATGTAAGACCCTTTTCTTAAATGAGAACCCGTATTTTTGACTGCGGATTTGAAAAGAGCGGGAAAGTTCACGTCAAAAAGGACCGGTGGAAAAATGGTTTTTATGACCTTGGGAATGTCAAAAATTAAGGTCAAATGTCTGAGAAACGACCAGATGCCCTTTTTCTGAATTTTCTTGATTTTTCGGCGTAAACAAACATTCAAGATGCTTCACAAAAGTCAACGAAATGTTAAGGTGTACATAAACTTGACCATCATGACCTTCAGGTCCAAGACAATTCAGAAAAAGGGCATCTGGTCCTTTCTCAGACATTTGAACAAACCATTTTTCTACATATCTCTTTTGATGTGAAATTTTCCGTTCTTTTTAAATCCGCAGTCAAAAATAGGGGGTTTTAATTAAGAAAAGGTTGCAAATTGACCTCATGGTCAAAATTGATGGTACAGTCAAATGTGCCCCTCGGTCTTGGTCAACCTTTGTTCGAACTTTTTTTTCGTAGATAAAGTATTTTGGAAGATATTTAGGATTATAGATTAAAATAGGTCACCGTGTATATAGCGGAATAAGACAATGATATTTTTTCGTTTTTTTATGAACTTTTCTATTTGAGACAAATGATAAATATCAGTGTTTTATCCACATCGAAAACTGTCATTTGGTTATTGTGAATTCTCTTTAGTTAAAGCTCCTTCGGCTTTAACGAACACATTCTCATCATGTATCTCGTGCTTCGCACTCGATTTCGTCGACAATGCAAACTTTTCTAGATTATGTTCGCCTCTATCCGTACAAATCTCGTTTTTAATGTTTAATTTAATATTTGATTCTCATTTTGCATTAAATTTTATTCTTATCCATCCTGAAAAATGTATATCATTTCAATAAACGTATATTATTACTATAAAAAGATTAGTTTTCAATACAAAATGTCAATTTTTTAAACCTAGGTTAGTTAAAAAAATCTTGCAAAATAATTTACAAATCTTATTTTTAATTATTACTTTAATATTTGTTTTTTTTATTTTGCATTACATTTCATTCTTAGCCACCTCCAAAAATGTATATCGCTTCATATTATGCATTAGTATTGCAACAAAAGTACTTTTACTGAGTGGGACGATGGTCGTGGGGGCTAAAGCGCAGGCTTTGGACCCACTCTGTCGGCTTACGGGTTCGATTCCCGCCTC